>CAUYLG010053498.1:0-26631 GCA_963573385.1 Cacajao melanocephalus | reverse complement strand
GGGGCCCCTCCCCCCCCCCCGGGGGCCTGGTTTTGGTGCGTTCATCTTTAAAAAAAAAAAAAAAAAAAAAAAAAAAAAAAAAAAAAAAAAAAAAAAAAAATCCTGACTGCCATGTAAATAGGAATGAAGAATTTTTCTATTAGCCCAGGGGTCTAAGAACCATCTGAATCCTGCCAGGCTTGTTGCAGTCCTTCTCTTCCAGTTCCCACTCTGAGACATTCTGGGGCTGCTTGAGAACCACATTTCTCTGCACAAATGTTTATCAGGGTAAATCAGGCCAAATGTACCTCCTTAAATATCCTGCCTTAAATATCCTGATCATCAAGAGGAAAATCTCTGGGTCCCATCTTCTCAGTGGTTGCTTCACCTTCCGCCTAGTCACCTTCCTGTATTTGTCCACAAGGAGGTGAGGTCACAGCAGAGAGAACTGGCCCCACAAAACGGCCTCCAGGAGTGCTAACTCAGCAGGCCACTTCCCACCACTGCAAGGAAGATGTGTCCACATGGCTGTGACTGTGTAAGCCTGGCAGCAGAGTACGCACATGAGCTTTGAGGGAATTGTTGGGTGGACAGAAATTCCTGTCCAACTAGAAAGCAAGGGGAAAGTATTCTAAGGGCTCTGGTCACTTGGGCCTCCTGGATCCCAAGGACAGAGCTGTAGCTGCTCTCATCCTTGGATTCCCATCTGCTCCTTTCTGCCTCTTGCCTCTGTTCTCTCTCGCTGTGTGTCAGGGACTGGATCCCCTGGATCCAGAATTTCCAAGCAAGGGATCTGATTGGTCCAGATTGTTTCTATTTTTCAACCCTGCTTGAGGATGGGGAGCGGGTGGGAGAACGAGAGCATTGTTCTCATGAGCCCACCATGTGAGTGCAAGGCAGGGGGTGAGGGGCATGTGACCACTTCCCAGACAAAACCACATGTCCAGAATGATGAAGTCCCCAACTCTTCATAAAAGCAACCTACATGTGCCAGAAGAGAGCTGCCTCATCCCTGCCCAGGCTTGCCTCTGCACACCTCTTCCTGACACCAGCCCTTTCTCTTTTTTTGAAACGGAGTTTCGCTCTTGTTGCCCAGGCTGGAGTGCAGTGGCGCGATCTCGGCTCACCACAACCTCCACCTCCTGGGTTCAAGCGATTCTCCTACCTCAGCCTCCTGAGAAGCTGGAATTACAGGCATGTGCTACCATGCCCGGCTAATCTGTGTGTGTGTGTGTGTATTTTTAGTAGAGACAGGGTTTCTCCATGTTGGTCAGGCTGATCTCGAACTCCCGACCGCAGGTGATCTGCCCGCCTCAGCCTCCTGAAGTGCTGGGATTACAGGCGTGAGCCACCGCGCCCGGCCCACCAGCCCTTTCTTTACTCAGTCACCTTGAACTGCTAATGTGGCCAATGTGCAGGATGTTCTTTGTCCTAATTACAGGTGGTTGGATTCACAGTCTTCAGATCTGGGTGACCATGTGGTTTATCATCCATGCCTTAATACCATGCCGCTACAATTGGCCTGTATCCTGGGGCTTGTGGTCCCAGCAGAGTCATGCTCAGCTCTCTGCTCTGCATCTGCTGTCTTCCTCGGGTCAGCCGGCCACGTGGAGCCCGCTTCTCCTCCCTGTATCCACTCCACTCCCATAACCAGGTGGCTGGGTAGGCCAAGATCTGGCCTTTCTATAATGGCCTTTCTTTTGTTTCACTTCATTTCACTCCATTTCCCTGCCTTCCCCTTTTTTTCCAATACTTTGTCCAGAGGGTCTGCATTATAAGGTTTTTTTTTTAATTCAACATTAATAAAAATTGCATTCACCACAACTACACTACTAATGTCAGAGCCCACCACTCACCAAGTATTGATTTTGGGCACTGTGGTGTGTCCTCGAATCCTCACCAGGAGGCTGTGAGCTGCGAGCTATTAGTAGCCCTATTTGATGAATCAGGAAAAGGAGGCACAAGGAGACCAAGTAACTTGCCAGTGTCACACAGAGGTAGGTTGTGGAGCTTGGGTTTCAATGCCAAGTCCCGAGTTTGTTTCATATTGAAAGCACACGAGACATTGGCTTCCTCCTTTGCTAACAGATGATTGCCTATGTTTATTTCCCATCCCAGGCAGTAACACTGGATGTAATGTTAGGGCATTTATGGGAGAGGGAGGTCTTACTGCTGGTCTACGGAATCCACACATATGACCTTAATTGGTGTCAAAATCCATAGCTGCTCAGCACCTGAATCCCAGATGCTAACAACACACCCCAAGCAGGGGAAGGGGCACGCTTTTCCACACCCTTCCTTTTGATTGGTGTGGTCACAGATTGCTGCTCTCTAGCCAGTGTCACGCAGAGCTCCTTGTCCCCTCCCTGCCTGTCCAGGGCCAGCATCAGGGTCTGTCACTGGGGGATGCAGAGCTACCTGTAACAGCAACAAGGACCACTGTCAACTCCGTACCCGTCTCACGTCCACACTGCACCTTTCAGAGCTGACCACATGGGTTACCCTCACCTGCCCAGCTGCTAGGGAAGAGGAAGGCTGTGGGCTTCATTTCAAATCACCAGATAGACTAAACTAGGAAACCTGAGTTCCTGTTTGCCATTGCTGCCCACAGTTCCCGCTGTACTGGTTCAGCGTGCCAGCCATCCTGAAGGGCTGGATGGATAGGGTGCTGTGCCAGGGCTTTGCCTTCGACATCCCAGGATTCTACGATTCCGGTTTGCTCCAGGTATGTGCTCTTGGATAAGGATTACTGTGGATAGTTGGAGTGAGGGGATGGAGGCATGCATCTTCTATCTAGCTATATTTCTAGTTTGCTTTTTTTTTCCTTGGCAAATATTGATTGAGCACCACGTACAGAGCACCATGTGCTGCACATGGGTGAGCACAGCATCGTTTTTGGTCATGGAAGTTTTTGTCTAGTGGGGCTGCGGACCCATCCACAGCATACTACGTGCATGGCAAACAAGGGATTGGGCCAGGTGTCAGGTGACGGGGACCTGGGCAACTTTACGTGGGCAACCCGGCTGCTAGCCCTGGCCCCAGAGAGGGCATCTCCTTTGTGGTGCAGAGTCCAGCCCTGGCCTGGCACAGGTTCACCCCCCTGAGGATCATGTTCCTGCTGTGAGACGAGATCGTGTGACACCCACATGGCAGGGTGAGGAGGGCTTGGAACCTGGTAGATGTGCAACACGTGGTAGCTAAGAACTTCTTACTAAGAGAATGATTTTTAAGGCCGGGCGCGGTGGCTGTAATCCCAGCACTTTGGGAGGCCGAAGCAGGTGGATCACTTGAGGTCAGGAGTTCAAGACCAGCCTGGCCAACATGGTGAAATTCCATCTTGACTAAAAATGCAAAAATTAGGTGTGATGACGGGTGCCTCTAGTCCCAGCTACTTAGGAGGCTGAGGCAGGAGACTTGCTTGAACCTGAGAGATGGAGGTTGCAGTGAATCAAGATCGCTCCATTGCACTCCAGCCTGGGCGACAGAGAGAGACTCTGTCTCAAAAAAAAAAAAAAAAAGGAATGATTTTTAAATTCTAAAAGCCTCAGAAAGTACACGCATGTAAGGGAAACATAATGAGTAACCAAGATCTGTCTTGGACTATGAATGATGCTACCACTTACTGAGCGGCCCTGTGTGCTGGGAACCTTGTCCTACGGTCAGTGCCTCAGCCATATCATCACACATGGCGTCATGGAAACTTGGTTTCCATCAGCAACCTGGGCATGTTAGAGCTTATGTGCTCTATTCACTTGGATTGTCTCCTCCTCCTGTTGGGATGTCATTGTCACTTGTCTCCTCCTTCTGTTGGGATGTCATTGTCACCTGTGGATGGAACATTCACTGGGATTGTCTCCTCCTCCTGTTGGGATGTCGTCGTCACCTGTGGATGGGAGTGTTGCATTTGTCCGTCCCTGGAGGATGCCCACACACATGTTCCCTGCTGGCTGTGCAGAGCCCGTGCGCTGGAGGCACACCAGGATTTCCATCCTCTTCTGGAGTCCACACAAATGCATCTGCTTTCTCCCCTGCAGGGTAAACTAGCGCTCCTTTCCGTAACCACGGGAGGCACGGCTGAGATGTACACGAAGACAGGAGTCAGTGGAGATTTTCGATACTTCCTGTGGCCACTCCAGGTAGACCAGCTGCGAGTGGCTCCCTTGCTTGTTGGCGCACGCACACATGCACACACACACGCACGCACATACATGCGCTCAACTCCCCGAGGGGTGAGATGAGATGGGATGTAAGCGTGATACCCCACACCATTTTGACTCCCCTAGATACAGAAAATTATAACATTTTGCCTCTTTTCAATTTTTTCTTGACAGATTTGAAAAGCTTGACCAATAGGGAAAACGTGCCCTAATTACAGCTTTTGAGGTAGTTTGGGTGGAAGCTAAGCCAAACTTGCTTATCCTGATGTCTGCTCTTGGTCAGCAGAGTGGCCCAGAGGTGGCCCTGCATGTGTTGTGATCGGTGCAGGTGGAGGCTGCCCACATGGCTCTGGCAGTGCTTGGTGAGGGCAGCACTGCCCTCGGATGCTGGCAAGTGGTGCCCCAGGCCCTGCATTCTGATGGCTCCATGCTGGCCTCTGCTGGCCATGCCGACCCCCGCACGGACAAGGGGCCTATGGAGCCAGCCCACACCCACCTCCCATTACCCGGGCCCCTCCCAGGCCTGCTCCCCCAGGGGACCCCTTGCTGCCTGTGTGAGTGCCCCTGGGTCTGAGAGATGGCCGAGTAGTGGCCGCCTGCCAAAGGGAAGGCGGTGGGCAGAGCAGTTCCAATATGCTGGGGTGTCTGGCAAAGGAACCCCTGGTGAGGGGCGGCAGAAAGAGGGAGTGGGGAGCAGACTCCAGGTCAGGGACTCCAGGGAACGCAGAAACCTAAGGGGCAACTGTCCTTCCAGTTTGTTTAAGGGGAGGTTTGTCAAGGCAGGAGGAGAGCTTTCTCTTGAGGGGTAGGGAGCTTGCTGGGAAAATCCACACATCACCGCTTTCCCTGTGAGCTCTCTTTAGGTGTGCATGCCTTGCTGATGTCCTATTGGGTTGTTGCTATATTTTAATTTTCTATTTGTCAGCACTCTTCATATGTCAGAGAAATTAATCCTATTTTGTCCTTTCGAAACACGAAGATTTTTTCTTCCTACAGGCGGTGCACATTGGCTAAGCTCATTCCTTGCTTTTGTTGTTGTTTGCTATTAGAAATAGGCTTTTGTTTTCAATTACATCTTCTAAAAGTTCTTTGGATTGGTGAAAGCTACTGATTGCTGAATATTGGTTTTTTACCCAGGCCATTTGCTGTTTTCTCCTCCTAATAATAATTTTTTCTTGGTTAGTTTCCAGTAATAAAGTCATGTTGTCTGAGGCCAAGTGCAGTGACTCACACCTGTAATCCCAGAACTTTGGGAGGTCAAGGTGGGCAGATCACCTGAGGTCAGGAGTTCAAGACCAGCCTGGCCAACATGGCAAAACCCTGTCTCTCCTAAAAATACTAAAATTAGCCAGGTGTGGTGGCGCACGCCTGTAGTCCCAGCTACTGGGGAGGCTGAGGCAGGAGAATCACTTGAACCCGGAAGACAGAGGTTGCAGTGAGCCGAGATTGTGCCACTGCACTCCAGCCTGGGCAACAGAGTGAGAATCCACCTCAAAAATAAATAAATAAGTAAATAAAATTAAAAATAAATAAAGCCATGTTGTCTGAGAAAAAAAAATGTAAAAAGTGGTGTGTGGGTCTCTCACTCTTCACCTGACAGGGCAGGCCCAGGTGTGGGTGTGGGTTTTAAAGGAAGTAACTCAGAGGGTTGAGTGTGATATTTCTAGGAAAAAAAGTAGTCCTCTTTGAAAGGAGAAAGTATGTGATTCCAATCAATTACTGATAGTCTACTGAAGGAAATGATCATTTACAAGCCTGACCTTGCTTCTTCACAGGCCAACTGGTCTCTTATGTGTCATTAGCCAAGTTCAAATTCTTCTTGCTTTTGAAAAAATTTTTATTTTTTTTCAGTTTGCAGAAGTTTGTATTATAGCAAAAAACGAGACATATAAAATATAAAAGAGAAAGTCCCTTTAATTCCCTCCCCCTCAACACCTCAGAAAGAATCACTTCAAATAATTTGATTTGTTTTCTTAGGGCCCATATATTTTCTCACGTACATAATTTTTATTATTAGGCTTATTATGTTCACCGCTCTTTTACATAAATGGTATAACACAAATACTGCTTAAAATTTGTTGTTTTCATTTAACAGGTATTTTGAACAAACTTCCATGGTACACATTATAGCTAGAATAACCTCATTTGGAATAAGCTATAGTGTGAATGTACCATAATTTGCCCAATCAAGCAGAATTATAATGTTTTGTGTCTGAATCAGTTGCAAAGATTGTAGGTTAATTACAATTATAAAAATAGAGCTTGGAAATTCCAGGTGTCCCACGTTCTTCACGATGCTTATGCAAGGCTTGCATCCTAAAGCTACAGGGAGGTTTAGCTTTCAATTGCCTCATAACATTAAGGTTGTTTCATGATTTTTTGAAGGTTTGTTTCACACCATTTCTCCCCTTAAATCATTTAACCGAATGGTATGTGACAGGTGAAGTTTCTAATAAGTTCTTTTCTTCCCTGTGGCTTTAGCATGGCACATTACACTTCTGTGGATTTAAAGTCCTTGCCCCTCAGATCAATTTTGCTCCTGAAATTGCATCCGAAGAAGAAAGAAAGGGGATGGTGGCTGCGTGGGCCCAGAGGCTGCAGACCATCTGGAAGGAGGAGCCCATCCCCTGCACAGTCCCCTGGTACTTTGGGCAATAACTCTATGGCACATGGACGTCATGTAAGCAGTAGGAGACCCAGGTGCAGGCAGAGAGAAGATGGTGCGGTCATGAAATAAAATTACAATGTAACTACCTGGAGATACCTGTTTCTTTCTTTTTGTTTGTTGTTGTAGTTGTTTTTAATTTTAGCTGTAAGGAGTAAATGGGCAGTATTGTTTCAGGGGTATATTGTGTGGTGCTGGGGGTTGGGCTTCTATTGATCTCATCATCCAAATAGTGAGCATGGTTCCCGATACACAGTTTTTCACCACTTCCTTTTCTCTCTTCATTCCCACTTTGGGATTCCCAGTGTCTATTGATCCCATCTTTACACCCCTGTTGGAAACAGATGCTGGGTGCCGCAAAGAAAAATTAGCACTGAGACAACAGATCTCTCAGCAAAGCAATGTTTACTTCCTGCACTGCAGGAAGGGTACCCTCGCTAGCCATCTTGCCATGAGAGCACAATGAACAAAGGAAAAGCAGACATACTCATCCCTTATGCATTTGGGGTTGACCTTACTGCTGTGTCTGATCTCTGTTGGTTGGAGCCAGACCTCACAATTTAAACTAAAGCCCAATTGGCAAATAACTTAAAACTTTTTTAAACAGGTAAGGGGCATAGGCTGCGAGCTGGGACATGCCTGTGAGCATGTCTAGCACAGATATTTTGGTTAAAGTACAAGGACATAGAATAAACTACATGCCTGTAAGCATGGCATGTCTAACAGCTGTACAGGATAGGGCTTAACAAAGAGTTATTTGCAAATTTATTCTTTAACAAGAAAGGAAACTTTGAAGAGGAACTTTTCTACTTCCCACACTCCTGTGTGCCCAATGTTTAGTTCCCACTTATACGTCAGAACATGGGGAATTTGGTTTTGTTTCTGTGTTAATTCATTTAGGATAATGGCCTCCAGCTGCATCCACGTTGCTGCAAAGGACAGGATTTCATGTTTTCTTTCATGGCTGCATAGTATTCCATGGTGTCTATGTACCACACTTTCTTTATCCAGTCCACTGTTGATGAGCACCTGGGTTGATTCCATGTCATTGCTACTGTAAATAGTGCTGTGACGAACATACAAGTGCAGGCATCTTTTGGCAGAATTATTTTTTTCTCCTTTGGTTAGATACTCAGTAATGGGATTGCTGGGTCAAATGATAATTCTATTTTTAGCAAACTAGAAATATTTAATGAAGTACATGAATGAGTATCTTCATAATTGTATAAAGCCAGATCAAATATTTCAATAATATGCTTGTTATGTTGATTTCTATTCTGACCACCATTCACTGAGATTTTCTTTTCTTTTTTCTTTTTGTTTCTTTTTTAAAGAGACAGAGTCTCACCGTGTTGCCCAGGCTGGTCTCAAACCCCTTGCCTCAAGTAATCCTCCCACCTCAGCCTCCCAAAGTGCTGGGATTACAGGCATGAGCCACCACACCTGGCCCAGATTTTCTTTAATATTTGTCTAGTATTGTTCCATCTCCCTATATTCAAGCTTCATTTAATTTTATTTTTCAATAATTCTCTGAGCATAGAGCTTGATTTGCTAGTTTTTATAACTCAACATGAGAGTTTCTATTTTTTCTTTTTTGTTTTCTTTCTTTTGAGATGGAGTCTTGCTCTTGTCACTCAGACTGGAGTGCAATGGCACGGTCTTGGCTCACTGCGGCCTCTGCCTCCCAGGTTCAAGCGATTCTCCTGCCTCAGCCTCCCAGGTAGCTGGGATTGCAGGCACCCGCCACCATGACCAGCTAATTTTTGTATTTTCAGTAGAGACGGGGTTTCGCCATGATGACCAGGTTGGTCTTGAATTCCTGACCTCATGATCTGCCCACCTCAGCCTCCCAAAGTGCTGGGATTACAGGCATGAGCCACCACATCTGGCCAAGAGTTTCTATATTTTCATAGGAAAATTTAATCTATTCATAGCTATTGTTTTATTGCTATGTTTGAAACTGTTTCTTAATTTTTTACTTTGTCTTCTGTTTTTTTTAATTTACATTAGGACTATGAAGTTTTAGTTACACAACCAATGAACATATATAGTTATGTGTTGCATGATGATGTTTTGATCAGTAATGGACTGCATGGATGACAGTTGTCCCCTAAGATTATAATACCATATTTTATTTTAGTTACTAAAAATTATTTATTTTAAGATTTATTTATTATTTTTATAGCTGAGGTCTCAGTCTTTTGCCCCAGCTGGGTGCAGTGGCATGATCATAGCTCACTGGGCTCAAGTGATCCTCCTGCCTCAGCCTCCCTAGTAGCTAGTACTACAGGCACATGTCACCACACCTGGCTAATTATTTTAATTGTTTTAGAGACAGGATCTCATTTGTTGGCCAGGCTGGTCTTGAACTCCCAGTCTCAAGCAGTCCACCCACCTCAGCTTCCCCAAGTGCTGAGATTACAGGCATGAGCCCCCTGTACCTGGACTAATACTGTGTTTTTACTGTATCTTTTCTGTGTTTAGATACACAATTACCTATAATTGTGTTACAGTTGCCTACAGTATTCAGTACAATAATCTCTCTACAGATTATGGCCAAGAGCAATAGGCTGTACCATAAAACTTGGGTGTGTAGTAGGCTGTACCATCTAGGTTTGTGTAAGTGTGAAATCACCTAATTATGAATTTCTCAGAATGTATCTCTTTTGTTAAGTGACACATTAAAAAATTTATTTATTTAAAATGTTTAAAAATCATTGGCTAGGCACCATGGATCATGCTTGTAATCCCAGAACTTTGGGAGGCTGAGATGGGACAACTGCTTGAGTCCAGGAGTTCAAGACCAGTCTGGGCAATATAGCGAGACCCCATCTCTACAAAAAATAAAAAACTACATTAGCTAGGCATGGTGGCACACACCTGTAATTCCAGCTACTCAGGAGGCTGAAGCAGGCTGAACTACTAAGGAGGCTGAAGCTCAAGAGGATCACTTGAACCCAGGAGTTCAAGGCTGCAGTAAGCCATGACTGTGTCACTTCACTCCAGCCTGGATGACAGAGCAAGACTCTTTTTAACATAGTCAGCTGTGGTGGCTCTCACCTGTAATCCCAGTTCTTTGGGAGGCCAAGGCAGTCAGATTGCTTGACTTCAGGAGTTTGAGACCAGCCTGGGCAACATGACGAAACCCCATCTCTACAAGAAATATATATACACACACACACACACACACACACACACACACACAAATGAGCCAGGTGTGGTGGTGCACACCTGCATCCCCAGGTACTTGGGAGGCTGAGGTAAAAGAATCCCTTGAGACTGGGAGGTGAAGGTTGCCAGGAGCTGAAATCACACCACTGGACTCCAGCCTTGGGTGACTGAATAAAACCTTCTCAAATAAATAAATAAATAAAATCACTAATTGCCAGTTATAATGAAAATTTAAAACTTCTAAAATTTTTAGTCTGATGGCATTGTACCACTGTGCACATATTCATATAACACTACTAATTACCCTGACACACGGTCATATGCAGATGAAGGAACTTCCCTAAAACCAAGTTTAAGGGATTAAATATCATCTTCATCATCATATCCTCCTCTTTTCCGTTCTCCTCCTCCTCATCATCACTACTGAGGACAGCACTGCTGCCTGGGCTCAAGGGCCTTCTTCCTCAATGCCCCCAGCACCACCCAAAGTTCCCCTCTGTGGAATCAGAGCACTGAATGTGTTGGCCTCAGGGACACTGAAGGAAGCCGCCTGTCCTCTCATCTCAGCCTTGGAGTCTGCTCAACCAGATCATCCAAAGCACCATCCATCAAAGGTTTGAATACAATGAGCAGCTGCTCCTGCAGCTGGGGTGTCAAAGAGAACAAGCCTCTGAGTGGATCTAAACTTAAGTCTACTTGAAGGTCTTCTATGGTCATCCACAAAATCCACAGAATGAAACGTATCTGATGAGGACAACTCACCAGTGGTGTTGGATGTCCACGGCGTGGCCGCTTATGCTGTAGAGACAGCGCCTTCCTGTAGTTCCTGCACCTCCTTCCTGAAGCCTCATATTTCCTATTCCATTGAAACTTGGCCACCTCCACCTGCAACGTGCAGTTTCTAATGTCATCTTCATCCAAAAGCATGAATGCAAGATCCACAGCTTCCCTCTTCCAATGATCGCAAAGCCTGTCTCCTTTAAGATGTCCTTGGTTATCTTTATAAAGCTTGACCTTAAGTTCTTCTGTCTGGGGATCTCTCATAATAATGTCAAACAGACAGGCGCATGAATGCCTCCACAGTAATGTCGAGAGGCAAACTGACACATACACATTTGTATTTCTCCTTCTCAACATGAAGGCTTCCTTTTCTCCCCTCTTTGTGGGATTAGTGGGTTTGGGGTTTTTCCTGGTGGCAGTTTGTTAGTGTTGCAATCGTGTGTTTGCAGCAAAGCAGCACTATCACTGAGCAGCAATCATTGGCCTGATACATAGCAATGAAATCTTCACTGGTTTCCCTTCTCCTCCTGTGTTTGCAGAAACTGGCCTGGGTCTTGATTGGGACTGTAGATTCCACAGGCTGGGGAAGGACAGACAGCCCCAGGAGAAATGCCCAGAAGGGGCAGGTCCCTCGTGCTCCTCAATGACTCAGTGCCTTGGCCACATAGCTTCTCTCCTCTACCCTCCGCAGGGTACTCTACGCCCCTCGGGGCGGGGCTGGCAGGCAGAGAGGCTGTGTCACAGCCCTTTAGAGCCTCAAGCTGGAGTCCCTAGGGTTGCTGGCCCTCAGAGCACTGTGAGGTAGGAGGTCCTCAACCTTCCCTCCAGCAACTCTGAAGTGTGGGAAGATGGGTTCTCTAACCCACCGGGGGGACTGTCCCTTCCTGTGTGGGTTGAGAAGATGTGAAGTTCCTGAAATCCAACTGCTCTGCGAGTGCCAGTGCTGTCACCTTGGCCTGAGTATGCTAAGGACATTAATTCTGCCTTCCAAGCAAAACTGTTAGCATTTCAAGGGCTGGACTCTAGGCTAGATCTCACCTCCCATAGTAGCTCACCTGTCTTGGCAGGCAATAGGAAAAAGGAAGGCTTAATGACGTCTATGGCACAGCAGCTACGTGTCCATCTTTCAGACAGTTGTACCTATGCTCTTTTGCATAACTTTATTCCCATCCAAGGGAATCACAGCCCCCCGCGACCCCACTGACTGGAATGATAGGCATTGATGGCTGCACAGGCACCAAACCTCAGGGTGACCTGTTCTGGGCTTCCCTTCTCCTCTGTTTTTGCTATTAACTTAGTAGGGCTGCTCTATCGCCCTCTTAGGAGTTTAATTTCAAAAGTCATATGCGTAGGGGGTTCTGATGGATCATAGCAGACATCGGGTGGTGCATCCCCTGGGCTACACACCTTATACTGAGTACCATTATATAAATAGGTTCCCTTCTGTGTCCCTGTACATTCACAATAATTGTAGAACAAAAGAATGGCGGTAACTTTATGTCCTACCTCACTAATCTGGTGCACACACTGACAGCATTCTCCAAACTCAGTTAATGCTCCTACTGTATAAGTCCAAATATTAAGAAGAATAAGTCCCATGATGAATTTCCTCATGCTTTGGCCATGTTTGGACCAGCCAGCTTCTGGGATGTGGCTGGAGCAGGGCTTATTGTCCTTCTTAAGGTGAGTCTGTAGTCGTTGTCTGGATCTAGTCTAGCTTCCCAAGTTCCAGCTGCTGCCAGCTTAATGCAGCTGTAGTGGACCCAGGCTGGGATTCCCTCTACCTTTATGGCTGTGGGAGTGGTCAGGATCATGGTCTGGGGTCCTTTCCACCATGGCTTCAGAGGGATTGCGTTCCAGTCCTTCATTCACAAGTGATTACCTGGTGAGAAATGGTGAACTGGGGAGAATAAGCTTACAGGGCATCTTTCATTTATCCCAGGTTGAAATATCCTGAGTGATCTTTCCTAGAGCTTGTAGCTGTTGTCCTAGCTCAATTTTTCCCCACTCCGAGGAGTTCCTGGGAGTGCCCGCAGTATGGGAGGAGACCTATGATATAAGACTTTATCGGGGGAATATTGGAAGTACATCTAATGTTGAATAACACCAAGGGGAGTGCCTGCACCCACTGTAATTCTGTTTCCCTACACTGTTTATCCACTCCACCTTCTACTTGGAGAAAGTTCTTTCCCTCCTAAATTTAACAGTCCTTTTTCTTTGTAGAGAGCCTCACGTATTTGAAGAGTTAGAAAGGGATACGGGAATTAGTATAAAAGTTCACAGTCTTATCTTCACTCAGTTCTGGGCCTGGGTCAGGGCAGTAAGTTCAGCGTTCTGAGCCGAAGTACCTGAGGCAGTGGCATGGCCTTGGTTACAGTATCCAGAGTTACTACCGCATAGCCTGCACACCTTTCTCCTCGTGGATTAACAAAACTACTTCCATCCACATACAACTCCCAGTCTACTACCGTCCATGGTTGATCCCGAAGATCAGGCCTGCTGAAATAAACTGAGTCCAATGCTTGAAAACAGTTGTGTTCAACTGGGCCCTCTGACACTGGGAGCAAAGTGGCGGGGTTTAAGGTGTTGTAGACCTCAATGGTGATGTGGGGATTTTTCACTCGGCAGCCTCCAGTATTCGGTTAACCTAGCATTTGTCAACCAATGATGTCTTTTGGTATTCATCAAAGTCACTACTGTGTGGGGTGCTTTGATATTTAAGTTCTGCCCCAGAGTTAGCTTATCAGCCTCTTGTGCTAGCAGAGCAGTTGCTGCCAGGGCCCTTAAATATGGGGACCAATCCTTGGAAACTCTGTCCAGCTGCTTGGAGAGATAAGCTACAGGCCTGGGCCAACGTCCCACTGTTTGTGTTAGAACTCCAGCTGCCATTTTTTTCTCTTTCTGACATATACAACGTGAAGGGCTTTGTTAAATCAGGTGACCCCAAAGCTGGGACTCACATAAATTTCGCTTTCAGTTCCTGATAGGCCTGCCGCTGCTGAGATTCCCATTCAAAGGGTTCCTTGTCTTCCCCCTTCATCACTTTGTATAGGGGTTTGGTCAGTACTGTGAAGTTTGGACTCCACAACCTACAGAAACCCACGGCTCCCAGGAACTCTCTCACCTGCCTTCTAGTCTCGGATTCTGGCAGGTTGCAAATGACTTGTTAACTCTCTGCTCCTAGGCTGTGCTCTTGCTGCTGGATGGTGAACCCCAGATATTGTACTTGCTGTCGGCAAATCTGGGCTTTTCTTTTAGACACTTTTTACCCACAGTCCTCCAGGTGCCAAAGTAAGGCATCTGTTCCTTTAGCGTACTCGACTGCCATGGGGTTTTCCAATAAACGGTCACCAGCATATTGGAGCATCATGCAGCCTAAGTCCTTAGCAGGAAACTTCTGGAGGTCACGGGCTAGTGCCTCCACAAAGATGGTGGGAGAGTTCTTGAACCCCTGGGGAAGCCAGGTCCAGGCGTACTGGGTGGTCACACCTGTTTCTGGATTCTCCCATTGGAATGCAAAAAGTTTCTGACCCTCCAAGGCAAGTCCAATGCATCTTTTAAGTCCAAGTAGGTGAACCAACTACCCTCCACTGGCAATAATCCCAACAGTGTGTACAGATTGGGTGCAAGTGGGTGCAAAGTCACTGTAGTCCGATTAACCAAATGTAAGTCCTGCACTGGTCTGTGGTCTTCGGTTTCTGGTTTAGAAATGAGCAAGAGGGGCGTGTTCCATGGAGACTGGCAAGGAACTATAATTCCACAGTCCTTTAAGCATTTTAGGTGGACCTGAATGCCTTTTAGGGCCTCTTGGGAAACTGAATATTGCTTTTGCCTAACCAGCTGAATCCCAGGTTTGACTTCAATGAGCACAGGAGCCTGGCTGATTGCCAGACCTGGCAGATTGTCCTCTGCCCAGACCTGTGGCCACTGCCATCACTGGCCTGATACGTAGTTGTGAAATCTTCACTGGTTTCTCTTCTGCTCCTGTGCTTGCAGAAACCAGCCTGGTGCTTGACTGGGATTGTAGGTTCCAGAGACTGGGGAAGAACTGCCAGCCCCAGGAGAAATGTCCAGAAAGGGCAGGTCCCTCATGCTCCTCGATGACTCACTGCTTTGGTCACATAGCTCCCCTTCTCCACCCTTGCTCAGCAGGCTGCATTAGGGGCAGGGCTTTGGGGTCCCTGCCAATCCTAGGGACTCCAAAACATTTAATTTGCAAAATGGTGTTTTTTTCTCTGTATTTCTCTAGAATTCCTTTCTGTATATGGAATTGCCTGGCCAATGGTCAGCTGTATTCAAAGTCCTTACTGCCGGATAGCTCAGCTGCAAGAGCCGATCAGTACTTTTCTGGCACAGTGCCTTGTACTGGTGCAATCCACATGACCTTAAGCCTGAGAGTCTTGCCTGAGATGGAGTCTTGCTCTGTTGCCCAGGCTGAAGTACAGTGGGGTGATCTTGGCTCACTCTAACCTCTGCCTCCTGGGTTCAAGTGTTTCTCCTGCCTCAGCCTCCTGAGTAGCTGGGACTACAGGCATGCACCACCACACCAAACTAATTTTTGTATTTTTTAGTAGAGAGAGGATTTCAACATGTTGGCCAGGCTGGTCTTGAACTCCTAACCTCAGGTGATTTTCCCGCCTCGGCCTCCTTTCAAAGTGCTAGGATTACAGGCTGGAGTAACACTTTCCTTTAGGGCCAAGAAAATCACCTGAGCATGCATCCATCAGAGGGAGGGTGGTTTAGGAGAGGTTCCCACACGGTGCCCACTGCTGAACTGTTCATGGGCTAGCTTTTTTCTGTGCCCCCATGTTACTGCTATTTTCTGGGGCTCATTTTTTCCCTCTTGAGAAAGAAATAGGCCTGCATTTATTTCCCTTACCCATGGGACAAAGCACCAGCTGTGCTCTCGAGCTACTGGGAACTTCTCCAAAATTCCTGGTGCTTTCTCACATTGAGCAACTTGAATCTCTTTCCTGTTCTTACCAACCTCCACTCATGAAAGGCTCTGAGACTAACTGCACGACAAAAGAGCTCTTTCTGAATCTATAAGGCCCCTGTTTGCCTAAGAAAAAGGTCACAGGACCCAGTCACACACACCTGGCTGCAGTCATTTTCTTTTCTTTCTTTCTTTTTTTTTTTTTTTTTGAGACGGAGTTTTGCTCTGTCACCCAGGCCCCAGGCTGGAGACTTTATTGATGTTTGTGGCCTTCTGGACTCCCTTTTTCAATCCTTCCAGTTAGGCCTCCCTGTACTGGATTAACCTCTCCATGCCCTCCAGGGTGTTTGGATCCCACTGGGGGTCAGTCCCCGGTAACTGGATTCTGACATACTCTTGGGGGTCTGGTAATCTGCAGTAACATGCTCCTCCAACCATCTGGAGGCAGCTTGGAGTACTCTCAGCCTTTCCTCGGTGTTAAAAAGGAATGCAGGAGCAGCTGCTCATTATATTCAAACTTTTGATGGACGGTGCTTTGGATGATATGGTTGAGCAGACTCCAAGGCTGAGAGGGCAGACGGCTTCCTTCAGTGTCCCTGAGGCCAACACACTCAGTGCTCCGATTCCACAGAGGGGGACTTTGGGTGGTGCTGAGGGCACTGGGGAAGAAGGCCCCTGGGCACAGGCAGCAGTGCTGTCCTCAATAGTGGTGATGAGGAGGAGGAGCGCTATCCAGCAGCAAGGACTCTGAATACAGCTGGATCTTTGGCCAGGCAATTTCACGTACAGAAAGGGATTCAAGGGAAGTACAGAGAAAGTTAACACCACCTTGCAAATTAAATGTTTTGATTTTAGCAATGCTGGTTATAAGTGAGAAGCAGCAGCTAACATATGTTGGGCGCTTCCTCGAGGTGCTGGGGCTGATGTAGTCTTTACATATGTTAGTGGCCCATCTAGTTCTCAAAGCAGCCCTGAGAGCAAGAGCTATTGCTGTCTCCACTTTACAGGTGAGGAGACTGAGGCAAAGTTAGCTTAAGACATTTACCCAAGTGGGTGGGGCGTGGTGGCTCATGCCTGTAATCCCAGCACTTTGGGAGGCGGAGGCAGGCAGATCACAAGGTCAAGAGATCAAGATCATCCTGGCCAACATGGTGAAATCCTGTCTCTACTAAAAATACAAAAATTAGCTGGGCATGGTGATGCGCACCTGTAGTCCCAGCTACTTGGGAGGCTGAGGCAGGAAAATCACTTGAACCCAGGAGTCAGAGGTTGCAGTGAGCCAAGATTGTGCTACTGCACTCCAGCCTGGCAACAGATCAAGACTCTGTCTCAAAAAAAAAAGAAAGACGTTTGCCCAAGGGTCACAGTCATAGAGGGGCAGATGTGGGATTTGAACCCAGGGTTGCTGGTTCCTCTCTAGAAGCAACCAAAATGCCTGTGATTGGAGCAGTGTTGAAGCACTCTGAGCTGCTACGTGGCAGATACTGTGAACAGTCATCTTTGCCTGTCCCACATCTATTCTCATTCCTTCTGATGGCAACACCTAGGTGTGTAACCCCCCATATAGGCACCGAGGAAGGAGAACTAAGCAGAACCCTGGCACAATTAAAGCTGAAGAATATTTCAGTTTATAGTGTTACTAATCAGTTATTTCCCTTTATATAATCCTCTCTATATAATCATATAATAGTTCATAGCATAGTGCCTAAAGAATATTTCCCTACACATATATATAATTATATCTTAGTTCATATTGGAGGAATGCCTAGAGTAGACACAGTACAGAGCATGAATTAAGGAATAAGCAGCTTATAATCGGAGGAATGCCTAGAGCAGACACAGTGCAGAGCATGATTTAAGAGAAAACAGTTATACCAGGACAAGAATCCATGGCCCAGGAGGCAATGTTCAGTATCGTAAAGATACCCACTGTATGGCAGGCATGGGGCAAGAGCCACTCCTCCTGATAAAGGAGTTGTAGGACCTTGCTCCAGTTCTTGTGGAAGGCTGCCCTCAGACCGGCTATTGCACCTTGGTGACTGTGAACTTTATCAGCTCTTGTTACTGTGCTGCTTGAAAAACAACTTCCTATAGAACTTACTGGAAGCTGCCAGCAGGTAGCGGTAACCCTGGCAGCTCTGTCACTACTGTGTGACTTAAAGCATCCCCCTATAAATCTTCTTAGAAGTAGTTTGCCCATAGATAGAGGTATTGCACACTGCACCCTCTTCACTGCGCACGACCCACCTTCAAGCCTAGGTGACCTAATGGGAATGGACCCCTTACCGCACACGGCCCTTGCCTCAATGACCTAATGGGAATGGACCCCTTGCTATGCACTGTCCACCTCCTGGCTTAGGTGACCTAATGGGGGTGGACCCCTTGTTTTATTGCTCACGATCCTATCACTACCCTTAAAGATGACTTTACTCACTGCCCTGCCCCCTAACCTATACACAATAAATACTCATGCTTCTGGACATTTGAGGCCTCACCTGACTCTGCTCATAGGTGGCATGGCCCCTCGAGCCCAGCTGCATTTTCCTTGTACTTCTGTGTCCTGTCTCTTTATTTCTTGGATCTTGCGCCTCAGCACAGCATAAGGGACACCCCACGACCCTGTGGGGCCCTAAGCCCTACACCTTGGGGTTTTTTTTGGTGGGGGGTAACCATGCCCTTTCACCAAGCTATGTGGTGTTCATAGAGGTGGCCCCTCCTCTGAACCCAGGTGGCAGTTCACAGCCCTGACCGACCACAGTGTTCTGTGGCCTAGCCATAAACAAGCCAGCCAGTGAGACTCAACTCAGTGGCTCATTGGAACTATCAGGAAAGAGAGGCCTTTCTCGCCTCTGGACGTGGAGCTGTGATGAGGTAAGTGGGTCAGGTGCTAACACGTGGAGTGTCGGCCTGCAAACATGGCCCAGCCGTAGGACGGTGCAGCCAGGCCACCCAGAGAGACAGCCTCCTGGCGACGCGCTGTGAACACTGGCATCCACCCCTGCCTGAACTGGGACTTTTCCCTCTTCAGCTCTTCAGTTATATGAGGCAAGATGTTGCCTTTTTTGCTTAGTGCTATGAGTTGGGTGTATATCAGTTACAATCAAAAAATCCTAAATAATGCCACAAGCATGGCAACTATCTGCATGGGAATATGCAGTTCTCCCGTGAAAACAAAATATACATTAACTTTGGAAGCTGATGACCGTGATCTAAAAACATTAATAGACGTATATAAAAATTATAACAAAATGTAAAGTAGCGTATTTCCCCATGAAGCAAGTTAAATGTATACACAAAGAAGGAGGAGGAAAAGGTGAAGAAGAATCTTCCCTTGTGGGGAAGTGACAGAAGAAGCAGAGGCTGGTGCACAGCCTTGCATCCAGGCCCAGCTCTGCCAGCAGCTGAATACCCCTGAACAAGCTCCCTCACCCCAAGGGGCTTCAGTTTCCCCGTGTATGAAAGAAGGGGAGTCTGGCTTCCATAGCTGCCCTGCCTGATACACAAGATGCCAGCATGTCCTCAGTCCTGTGACCATAAACCTTTCCCTTGAGATCCCAGGTGCAGCTTGAAATCCTGCCTGGGATCCCGATGGCCCAGGTGCTGACCCTGCCTTGGGTTGTGCCTGCTGGGAAGTCTGATTTCTGCTCACCTCTCCCCATATCTTTCTTCCCGTGAAGTGGGCTGATGTGCTGAAATGTCAATGTGGCCAGTGATGTGTCTGATGCGAATGCATTGAGGATAAAGCTGGTCAGAATCCAAGCGTGTGTCAAGTGGTATTTCTTGTTCCAGATCCTTGATTAATCATCACACTGTCTTCCACAATGGTTGGCCTAATTTACGCTCCCACCCATAGTGTAATATGTAATAACAAATTTAACCCAGAGTGAATGTAAGTTTAATTTCTTACAGGTGTGCTCAGTGCTTTAGGTTTCATCGTGTTTATCACTTTGGCCTGTCTTGAACAAGGTTATTTATTAACTAATTTATGTAATTGGACTCATTAATGGTGCTAGCCTATTACTTTCTAATGATGGCCTGACATTGCATGATCAACCTTTTTCCTTCTCGAGTATTTTAAATGATGCTTTTTTACTTTGCCTTTCTTTCCTATAATAGCTATATGATATTTTTCCCTTTTCTTTGAGCAATTCATAGCTTACTCTATGCCTTTTGTAGTATAATACTTTTGCTCCTTTGCATGAATGCAAGATACCAAGTATTCATATCATTACAGTGTGACTTCTGTTATTTTACATAGTCATTGGCCACATTGTGTCACCAGTATCAATCTATTTGCCATTCTCAGATATTGGTCTTTTTTATTAATAGATAAACTTCTCACTTTTTTGTTTTAGTTTCACGAAATGTAAATTGCACTTATTCAATTTCAGCTTTTTCTTACCTTCCTCATTCCCCATTTCTTATTCTGCTCACTGATCTTTTTCTTTCTCATTTGACATCCTTACACAAACTGTGTATGGGTAACTGCTCATTTGAAGTGAACTGTAATGAGGATAACATCCTTTCTTTAACAAAGGAAAAAGATCAAAATGAAACTTCACCTCCCATCTGGAAATCATTGACTCCCCTTTTACAAAATAGTGTATATTTTATTTTCTTTGTCTCCTTTATTGCTTGGTAGTGTAATTTTATGTGCATGCATATACAATTACAATCTTATTATGACTTCTTCCTAACTTCACAGTAACATTAGCATTAATTATCATCACTAATAGTACTGAGCATCTACTTTGAGATAGACACTCTTCTGAGGGCTCCATATGTATTATATAATTTAATCCTAAATTACCAATTATTGAATATTACTAAGTTCTGTCCTTGTCAACATTTTGCACACCTGGTAAGTTGTAGAATGGGAATTCAAACATAAGCATCTGACTCCAAGGCCTGAGCAATTTTAACTGCTATGGTATATGACCTTTTAAAAAGGACGATTAAGGCAATGTGTTCATGATGCCAAAACAACCAGTTGAAAAATGTGAAATTAATCCAAGCCACATTGTTCTTTATCGAGATAAAAAAGAATAGAACTGATCAAATTATATTACTTTCCATTTAAATCATTTTTTAGTACAGATACAATGTGAAAATTGGTTGTCATAAATACTCTTTCTTTCTCTGCTTTAACATCATTGGTTCCTTTTTTAACTTTCAAATTTATCCTTTTGCCTAGTTTTTTCATTAATTTCTTCTGAAAACCGACACACACACATCAAAAATATGTTAATTGGAAATGAAATTATATTGGTTATATGAACATGTGAATTATTTTTATACATTATTTTCTGATATTTTAAAATTTAGGAATAGAATACAAAAACTTTATGAAGTGTCTTACGAATTTCCATCCTAGGAGCTGATTCAAAGTAATGGAGTGAAAATTTTTGTAGCTAACTTGGCATCTGGGGCACAGGATTTTGGTACTCCCATCATATGCTGTTGTGCTATCTCTGGTTGTAGCTACAGTGGTGCCAAACAGTTTTGGGCACACTGACAATGCTCTACCAAAAGCTCCAGCCATGCATTTCTCCATTCTTCTGCCTCAGGGCTTTCTCTGAAGCCAGAGGTACTCACTCAGCTCTTGTGTCAGGGAAGACTGGAAGGGTGAGGGACTTGCCACCACCTGCAACAACCCTCGGTAAGGGAGACCAGACAGGATATTGAGAATAAAGGCACCAGCCTGACATCCTTCAGAGGAACACTTTTAGGGCACATTCTACAGAGTTCCTCAGAAAAATCCCCAGTGGAATTGATCCTTGGCTGCACAGATCATTAAACAACTCAATAGCATTATTGACTTTTCCATTCCTGTTTTGTTCTCTTCATTCTGCTTCCTGGGATTCATCTTCCAAAAAAAGTACCAACATCCACCTTCAAATGTTAGACTCTCTTTTGGGACAACCCAAACAAAGATAGGAATTTACTATTAAGTATTTCAGTAACTTATGGCACCCAGTGTTCTTTTGAATCCTGCATTTTAATTTCAAATTATTAATGGCACTGTAAACATCTTTTTAGCCCTATGTACATGTTATGCAGTAGCATGATTTGTTTCAGAGAGATGATAGATTTATGTATACCTGAAATGTACATTTAAATGCTTCAAGTCTATATTTTAAAGTAAAAATTCTTGAACTTTGAGATCATTTAAAGAGCATTTGTTACTGTGTATTTACATTCTCTAATATGCATAGCTCACTTGTTAAAACGCAGTGATAAAAGAAGGAACATATTTCCTTAACTTGACATTTCATTCTGCAGGATGTTATTTTTTCCAGGAATTCTGTTTTATGGGACTATATTAGGAAAGTGTTTATTTGACATCTGTCATTATAGGTTTCATTTACTGTTTTCTTTGTTCTGTCTTAGTCTTCAAGGTCAAAAACCAGTGTATTCAAGAAAACGTCCCAGCAGTTACCAGTGAACTAGCAGCATCTGAGCCTCGTTTCTCTCATTCATTGGAGAAAGCATGTTACATGCAGCTGCTTAAGCCTTTTCTTTTCTCCAAGGTGCTGATTTAGTTAGTATTTAGTAAGTAAGAAAACCACCTTTAAAAATCAGAAAAGAATTTAACAGGTTTATTTATTTTTCTCCTTCCCAAAACCTGAATCTATAAATGTGTGGTATTAAATGATATTTAATGATTAACATTGTCTGGTGATATGTATTTATTTAGAAATATAAAAGCATCAAGATTGTAGAGAGAAAAAGTAAAACCTATGGATATGAAGTGTGTCAGAAATGTATTCTAAAGCTTTATGCAAATAACCATGCTTCTTTCTATAGTCAGGTCTTAGATGCATATGTGTATGTATGCTGGGTAGGTTGTCTGCTTCCTAAAGTGCTTTTGTTAACACCATAATTTTAAATTAAGTTTTTCAGAAAGCTGTTCCTGCTGTACATTTTGGCATCTAAGATTAGGTCAGTGGCCATAAATCTCATTTATGTACTTAATGCAGAGGAGATATTGCTGTCTTGGGAATCATGTGAGCCAGATTCTTTACTTTGCCCCTCTTACAAGATATTGACATATAAAGCAAAATGCTTCCCTTTTGTTTTGCATCTTTCTTCATTTAAAACTTTAAATAAAGAATGTTTATGCAGGGTTCTTTTTCATTCATAAAAATGGAAATCACCCTCAGTGTCTGCATGAGTAGGCTTGTATTCTTGTTCACGAATTCACATGATAGATTGGCCCATAAAATCTTTACATTTGGCTTGTGCAGCTGAGTTCATGGCTGAATACGGAATGATAAAGAAGCTTTAGCATTTTGTAGAAAGCAAAGAAATCATGCCTTCTAGATGGCCCTTAAGCTAGCTTTTAACTGCCTGGAAATCAACTAGAAATATTTAATCAAACTTGTCATTAAAACAGTGTTTGGTGTAAATCTTTGGGGCATAATCTGTAAATTGATGCAAAAATCTCTAATATTTGTTTGGTTTTCATTATATTTCATGGAAATCTGCCAATCCAAACACATATATACATATGTGTGTGTGTGTGTGTGTGTGTGTGTATATGTACATATATATTTTTTTACCTTTCTATCCATCAGAAGTTAAAATAGAAATGATGGATTGTGTCACTGATTAGCAGCCTGTTTCTTTCAACACATTATTGTGTATTTACTGTTTTAGCTATATTGTTTTCAATTTCTGGCAAATAGTTTTTGATCCTGGGTAGAAAATGTCAGTGCTCTCATTTCCTGTGGAGTTTTGGCCTTTTTGTGAAGAGGTAGGGGAGAGCTAAGTGAGTTACGATGCTGTCATCTGAAGAAACCACAATGTATTTCTTTCTTTGCCAAATTTTAGCGAGAACAAAACTGATCATCCGCTTGTACAAGCCTTTCCTTGAACCCTACCAGCAGTTCACTCAGGCTTCTCTGCCTGTTCTCTTTCATGCTGTGAGAATGTAGCATACAGAAGTCCCTTTAACCTTCCCTTTGCAAGGTTAATTGATTTAGTCAAAGGAATTTAGAAATAAATTTTGTCAAAGGAAGATAAATTTTGTCAAAGGAATTTAGATATCTCAATTTAGAAATTCACGTATTTAGAATTTCATAAATTCTAGTAATATTAAAATGAAATAATATTAGAATATTATTTCTTAATGATATTAAAATGAAAATAAGTTGCCTCAATGCAGATTCTCTCTCAATGGAGAATGCTTGTCTTTTATTAATTTATTGAAAACTGACACCACTCTGATTTACAACTCTATTTCTCTGCATTCTATATATATATACAAATGCTATCTGCTATTACCAGAAAGCATTTGTATATAATAATCTTAGAAATCAATACATTCTGAGTGTTAATAATAGCTAATATCTATTGTAATTATCTGGTATTATAGATTACTATGGTTAAGTGTACCTCAGTAACCATGAGTCTGTATTTTCTAATATCTGTTACTGACTGATATGGTTTGGCTCTGTGCCTCCACCCAAATCTCATCTTGAATTGTACTCTCATAATTCCCACATGTTGTGGGAGGGGCCCAGTGGCAGAATCATGGGGACAGTTTCCCCCATACTGTTCTCATGGTAGTAAGACTCTTGAGATCTGATGGTTTTATCAGGGGTTTCCGCTTTTGCATCTTCCTCATTCTCTCTTTGCTTGGGGCCATCCATGTCAGACGTGACTTCCTCTTCCTTGCCTTCTGCCATGATTCAGAGGCTTCCCCAGCCACATGGAACTGTAAATCTAATTAAACCTCTTTCTTTCTTTTGTAAATTGCCCAGTCTCGGGTGTGTCTTTATCAGCATCATGAAAACAGACTACTACACTGAACCTAAAGGAAGTATCTTTGTTTGGACTAATGACATTGTTTTCCTACCTATTTGGAAAAATTCACTAAAAAAATCTCAGTATTAAAAATTGTGACTTACAAGCATTCTTCTTTAGTTTTATATAACTTCACATTATCTTCCTTGATAAATAATTTGAGTCTTTATTTCCTCTTAGCACCTTGTTCTCTTATCACCTTTTCCTCTTTTGGTCAGCCATATCCAGTCTTTCCATAACATTCATTTGCAATACTTTTTAAGCACCTGCTCTGTGTCAAGTACTATGCTAGTTGCTGGATTTATTACAGAGAATAAAATAGACATTTTCTGTACTCACAATGTTTAGAGTCTAGTGGGGAAAATACATGTAATTATACAAAGTAGAGTGAGGAGAGAGAGAGAACAGGAAAGAGAAAGAAATGCCCCTAACTCAGATTTTTGCATTCCAGGTGTCAAAGGGGTTACCAGGTGAAGATGGCAGAAAGAAGGAGAAAAATGGTGCCTGTCAGGGATAATTAATATCATTTTAAAGCTTAGGAGCAAGAGCGAGTATGATGACACAGAGGACCTGAAAATAGTGGCAAAAAAGAAAGCAGAAAATTATTAAGATAAGTCAACTTACAAGCATATATTGAGCATGTATTATGCACGTAACTATGTTGTACCATTGAGGTACAAACACAACTTAGAAATAGGTCCTACCTTCAAAGAGCTTAAAATTTATTTTCAATTTGTGTTATAGATTGAGATTTTCTGTTGGAAAAAAAAAGTTTTATGGACTGTTCATAAAATTGCACTTTTATTCCATGAAGACTCTTTCAACCACCTTACCTCCCTTAGCTACATAAAAAGGCAGCTGCTTATGAACTGTCCTGAGTATATTGCTGCCCAGTTATGATAGCCTGTACCTTGTCACAGTGAGGAAATGTGGAGCTCATTAATTTATATATGTAAGTTTGCCTAACTTTGTCCAAGTGCATGGACATTTTGATGGTTCATGTTGCAGTGAAGATGAGAGAACTAAACAGAAAAGCTCTTATGTTGTAGAGGAGTTTAAATAAACAAGGTACAGACATAGCATTTAGCTGTTATAGCTGGTCGGTTTGCAATGTATTTGATCAGGAGTTAAGCAAATAACTAAGGAGTGAAGTGGTCATGGTACAAGTTGGTAAGTTTTGATATGGTGAGGTAGAGAGTCAAACTAGAGAGGGGCTGCTCAGTCTAAAGTTACTCAAAATACTCTTATTTATCTAACAAAGCATGGGCTTAAAACCCCTGAATCAACCCAACTGTCTTATTTCCTAGATGAGGAAACCAAGGCCTGGAGAAGTTAAAGACCAAAGTCTCAAAACAAGTGAGCAGCAGCAAAGATGGGACTGGAACCTGTCTTTTGACTTTCACTTCACACACTCACCATTGTTTAAAGAACCTTTTCTAGAAATTTTAGTCAGTACTTTTGAAGTAGAAAATTTATATTTGATTATAGAAAGTCGAATTTAGGAAGCATTTGCAAACTAAACTACAACTGCTAAGCAAGAACTAAAATGTTTAATATGCTGCAAAAGCTTGCAACATTACACATAATGTAACCAGTATAGGTTGCAGAACACAGGATTTGAATGATTAAGGCAGCTTCCTTATATGGAAATTTGGGACATTTTATAGGGCCTTTGCACTTGTAGTTCTTCTCCCAAACACTGGCATGGCTCACTTCTTCATGCCTCTTACATGTCACCTTCTCAGCAAGATCTTTCCTGGCTACACTATGAATGCCACACACTCACTCTAATACTTCTTCTGCTGGTTCCTTGCCTGAAATGTCTCTTTACACTCATCCCTGTCTAACATGGGATATATTTTACTTTAGTTTTTCTTACTGTCTGTGATCCTCAGCTAGAATGTAGGTTCTTAGTGAAGTAGGGACAGATGTAAAAATTCTGACATCCTGAAGGAACTTAGTGTTTATTGAATACTACATAAAACACAAGTATTTTGTCACTTACAAGACTACTTGCATGCCAGGCATGGTGGCTCATGCCTGTAATCACAGAACTTTGGGAGGCTAAGGTAGAAGGGTTGCTTGAATCCAGAAGTTTGAGACCAGTCTGGGCAATATAGCAAGATCCCATCTCT
>CAUYLG010053493.1:0-45045 GCA_963573385.1 Cacajao melanocephalus | reverse complement strand
TTCTTTCAAGGTTCTTAGTTTCTTTGCATTGGGTTAGTACATGTTCTTTTAGCTCACAGAAGTTTCTTATTATCCACCTTCTGAAGCCTGATTCTGTCAGTTCGTCACACTCATTCTCCATCATGCCTTGTTCTCTTGCTGTTGAGGAGCTGCGATCCCCTGTAGGAGGAGAGGCATTCTGATTTCGGGTGTTCTCAGCCTTTTTGCACTGGTTTCTTCCCATTTTTGTGGATTTATCCACCTGTCATCTTTGTAATTGCCGACTTTCAGAATGGGTCTGAGTGGATGTCTGGCTTGTTGGTGATGAAGTTTTTTCTGTTTCTTAGTTTTCCTTTGGCAGATGCCCCTTCCCCACAGAGCTGGACCTTCCCAGTTCGGCTGTGCTTGCTGTGAAACTCTCAGTCCTCAGCGCTTCCAATTGCTGTTCTCCTTGTGGGGATGGGACCAGCCGAGCCCGACTCAATGGACACCCCGTCTTGTATACTCCGCACCGAGAAGTGCCATGCCGGGGCACTGGCAAAATAGCCGCGCCAGCCAAAAAAGTCATGCAGGCGACCCATGTGGCTCCTCCACTGGGAATCTCCGAGTCTGTGGGCAAAAAATTCGTCTGAAAGTGCGGCGTCCACTAGCTCTCTACGCTTTCACTGGGAGCTACAATCCTGATCTGCTGCTAGTCGGCCATCTTGGATCTCTCCAAGATACTCTTAATAGGAATCTTTGGTGTCATTTAATCTGGCAAAAAAAGAAATCTCTTCTCAAGAGATTATATAATATTTTAATAATCTTCTCAAGAGATTTAACAATATTTCAATACTATTTACTTCCATTGATTCTATTTTCACAAACACTAAATTATAGAAATTTACCAACAAATAAGTTTCATCACAGGAAATAACTTTCATTATATGAGAATATTTACCTGGGAATACCAAAATCTATGTATGGCCACTGTAAGAAAACTCTAAAAAGAATGCTGGAGGACATTATATGAAATAAAGTAAGCCAGCCTCAGAAGGACAAATACTGCATAAGCCCTTTACATGAGGTATCAAAATAGATGCATAGGCAGAGTAGAATTGTGGTTGGCAGCGGCTGGGGGCAAGGGGAAGTGGGAAGTTGCTGTTCAGCAGGCTTAAGGTTTCAAACAGGCAAGATTAAGCTCTGGAGATCTGCTCTACAACATTGTGTCTATAGTTAATAGCACTGCATTTTGTGCTTACAAACTTAAGAGAGTAGATTTCATGTTGTGTTATTATCACAATTTAAAAAAATTACCAAGAGGATTTAAAAAAGCATATATTCCTCCTCTGAGCAGACTCTGGCTAGATGAAAGGCATGTAGGTAGAACTGTAGATAATAACATAAAAATTGTGGAAAGTGGGGAAAAAGACAAAAGAGAAGTCCTTTCATTACTCCCACTCCATTTTATGGATGGGAGAATAAGGAAAAGAGACTGCTATTGTGCTGGATTGGTCAAATGTTTAAGCAAAGGCCAAACGGCCATCTATCAGAAATGATGGGGCAGGTTTACTGCACTGGGTGAAATGATGAAAAGATTTTGCATGCAGAGACTTTAATGAAAGAACTACTCACAGAGGTATGGCAAGATGAGGAACAAATTAGAGAAGTTGAGGCACCAAAGACTAGCAATATGAGAAGCGATTACCTCTGTCAGAGCCAAAGAGATGGTAGAAAACATAATTACTGGAGCCCAGGAATAGCTGGGACTGAGGAGGAGGGTAATCTGGAGACAGCAGTAGTCATAGAAGAGAATTGCTACTGCCATAGACCAGGAGCTTTCCTGGTCCACCTGGCTTTCCTCCCGTTGTCCACACCCATTAGGAAGCCAGCCTACAAGGGAGCCTGGGAGAAGGAATTCACAGCCATCAACCATTCTTTGGGGGCACAGAGCAGGGTACAAAGAGTGGAGAATGAATTTGGTGTGAGCAAGCAGAGAATAACAGCCTCAGCTTCTAGGAGTCTCTCTAACTCTTAAATTTTGAGGACTCCACATTCCAAGGCAAATAATTTATTCTTAACTTTCAAGCTAAGAATGGGGCCAGGAATATTTTGTGAACCATACTAGAGTGTGACAGTGACAGAAGTTATAACCATGGATTTAGGGTTATTCTGTGGGTTATCCTCATTCCTGTCTATAAGCATATGATAAAGTCACAATTTCAAGTCTCAGAGGGAATGTAGGCTCTAGAAGAACCACAAATGTCAGCCACATCTGTAAAAGTTTAGTAGTCACATTAAAAAAGTAAAAGGAAATAAAATTAATTTTACTAGTATGTGTTCTTTAACATAATATAGCTAAAATATTATTTCAGTATGTAACCAATGTAAAATTAAGATTTTTTAAAAATTATTTTTATTATTTAAACAAATTTTCAGCACACCAGAGTTGCAAAGTAGATATTTTATATTCTTTTTTTTCATACTGAAACTTTAAATGTTACACTTACAGCACATCTCAGTTCAGACTAGCCACATTTCCAGTGCTCCAAAGCCACATGTGGCCAGTGGCTACCATACTGGACAGAGAAGCCCTGGATCCTGCCTTTTCTAGATTCCACAGAGAAGCTATGAGCAGGATTCTAAGAAGTTAGAGCTCAGACCTCAGACATTTCCTAATGATTCTATTGATTTTTAAAATAAACTTTTTATTGAAGTATAACATGCATGCAGAGAAGAGCATACATCATGAGTGTGCAACATGAATTTTCACAAACACACCTGTGTAATCAGCACTAAGATGAAGAAACAGAAAATTACTCATAGCCCAGAAGCATCCCTCATGTTCACTACCGGTCACTTCTCAGGTCACTTTTCACCCACTTCCACTGGGATAACCACCACTCTGAGTTCCAACACTATATATTTGTTTAGACTGTTTTTTTAAATTCATATGTAATAGAAACTGAACATTGTTTTGTTTATGGCTTTTTTGTGCTAAGCATTATGCTTGTTGTTGTATATGTTATATTGCTGTGTCAAATTTCATTGTATGACTCTACCTCCATGTTTTTAGCCATTGTATAAAGAGCATTTGGGTTATTTCTGACACTGCTATGAACTTGTTAGATGTAACTTTTAGGGAACAGAGGTCCTGGCTGCTTTCCTGTTACAAGAGATGGAGCCTTACCATTGTCTCCTCTCTTTTCTCTTAGGGTTTAAAACTGCAGTTAGTCTTTATTAAGGTAATGACAGCAATACTTATTTTTGTAGAAAGTGACTGTGTCTCTCATGTTGTATATATTTTCTTTTTTTAGTTGGTAAATTTTTTGGAATTTATTAATTTGTGTTTAAAAAGAACTACTTAGGGAGTCAGAATAAATTTTAGTATATTTTTTAGGTAATTTTCAGAAAAAGAAATAAAAGGAACTGCTGGAAAAGGCTCATAGTAATAATCTGAAAAAGTAGGAAAATACAGTTGACTCTACTGAAACACTACCAAAATAATTCCAGGACATACATTTACTCCACAGAACAAAACCTCTTAGATGCTGTCATTAATGTGAACACTTACTGCTTCTTACTTTTCTAAACACACGGTGATACAATTAACAATATTTAATCAATTCTGTTCTTTCCTGAACACATATAAAAAAGGTAACAATTAAAAACCAGTGTATCTTCTCTTTAAATGTTTCTTACAGATACAGTTTTAATATTTTCATTCAATAGTAGTGTAGTTCAAGAGATTTTTTTTTCATTCATAAGTTAAATGATGATCCAGCCAAAGAAAATGATAGACTCATGGTGCAAGTAAAGAGTTCAGGAATGCAGCAGTGGACATTCTAAAATACAAAATAGATAAAATTCTTAGGTGGTACAACAAAAGCTTTACAAAGCAGAACTAGAATGTTTCATCATTTTACTGGTGATATCAATGGGGTTCTAGATGTTTTCTAACTGAGCTTGAACTCTCATTTTAGGCTTCGTATTCTATTTTTTCAGTTTCATTAATGACACAAACATAATTCAAATCCCTGAAATATTCATTATAGTGATAACCTACAATTCACATTTAAAAGACTTCCACATTTACTGCTGGGGAAGGTCTTATGATTCATGGCTTACATCCTGTCCCCAGGTAAAAAAAAAAATCTTATAATTTTCTCATACTATTGATGTACTGATTAATACATAACCTACTGACATAGAAAAGGACACATTTCTTTTTTAAAAATTTATATCTATATAGATATAGATATATTTTATTATACTTTAAGTACTGCGGTACATGTGCAGATCATGCAGGATTGTTACACAGGTATACACATGCCATGGTGGTTTGCTGCCTCCATCCCCCTGTCACCTACATTAGGTATTTCTCCCAATGTTAACCCTCCCCAATCTCCCCACCCCCTGCTATCCCTCCCCTAGCCCCCCACCCCCCAACAGACCTCAGTGTGTGATGTTCCCCTCCCTCCGAAGGACACTTATTTCTTTTTAAATCATGAAGCTTTACTGAGTGTAAAGTTCATGATTCTATGTGCATGTCCTCCATTGCACATAGAACATTTGAGCCTATATGTTGCCATCTGTAACCAATGAATGTAACCTCTGAATTCTACCTCCCAATAATAAAAGACAGCTCTGATATGAGGAGCTCCCATCCCTTCTCCTAAACTTTCTCATTAAAACATTCCAAGTTGTTGGACTGGGAGCTGTGGTTCAGGCCTGTAATCCCAGTACTTTGGGAGGCTGAGGTGGGTGGATTGCTTGAGGTCAGGAGTTCAAAAGCAGCCTGGCCAACATGGTGAAACCGTGTCACTACTAAATACAAAAGTTAGCTGGGCATTAGCCAGGTGTGGTGGTGTGTACCTGTAATTCCAGCTATTCAGGAGGCTGAGGCACGAGAATCACTTGAACCCAGAAGGTGGAGCCTGCAGTGAGCCAAGATTGTACCACTGCACTCCGGCCTGGGTGACAGAGCAAGACTCTGTTTCCAAAAAAAAAAAAAAAAAAAAAAAAAAAAAAAAGGCAAGTTGTAACAGACTTCAGAGCATGCCTAACTTTGTTGGTGTGTCTTCCTGGGTTGATCTTCCCATTTGGCTTCCAATAAACCTTAATCAAATTATTTTTGCCTTAACTGCCTTAATTTTCATCAACAAAATGGTGTCATGGGCAGGATTTTGGAATGACCTCCCTGAACCGCCCAGCCAATTTTCAGCCTTTGTACAGGTAACACAAATGAACTAATTGCATTTCCAAACTTGAATTCCCTTGCTGGATGCTACAGATGAATTCTTCCCAAAATTAATGAACTTCCTGTCTTAGCAAAAGCTCTGGTTTATTGAAGCCACTTTCCTGTTTGGCTAGGAGGTACAATGACTCTCCTGGAATGAGAGTTACTGCTATGAATTCAACCTAAGGGTTTTTGTTAAATTCTAAGTCAGACTAAAATAATCTGTAAATTGTTTTCCTGGAGGCTTGGGGCAAGACAACCCTTTCCTTAATGGTCACATGAGGACAACTTTTGCTCCACTATATAGCTTGTTTCACTCAAAACAACCAAAATGGAAAATGAGTCCTCTAAGACTGAGGATGCACCAGCTGGGTTTACATAAAATATTTTGGGTCCTTCTACTTAAATAAGTGGACTCACCTAACCCAGGATGGTTATAAGCAATAATAACCAGAGTGGGGATCCTTTAGACATGCCTAAAACAACTTCTTTTCATACAAAATTGAAAAAAACTGGTTTTAGAAAAACACAAATAAAATGTGAGAGTTACTTCCAGTAGCACCTAAAAGCTTCTAAGCTTCTAACTGTTCCCCCTCCTTCTACCTATTAGCTAAACTCATTCCTTTCTGCTTGTTCCCTTGGCTCTTATATATCTCTTAGGCATAAACTTTGAAATTTCACAATGCACACAATTTCTTCTCTGAAAATGGCAAAGCACATTTAAATTTAAAACAAAATGAACAAAGAGAACAAAAATCTCATGTTGAATTGTAATCTCCAGTGTTGGAAAAGTGGCTGGTGGGAGATGATTGGATCATGGGGTAGACTTCCTCGTTGCCAGTCTCATGACAATGAATGAGTTCTCACAAGATCTGGCTGTTTAAAAGTGTATAGCACTTCCTCCTTCTTTTTCTTCCTCCTGTTTCAGCTATGTAAGATGTGCCTCCTTTCTTTTTACCTTTTGCCATGATTGTAAGCTTCCTGAGGACTTCCCAGCCAAGCTTCCTGTGAAGACTGTGAAACTGTAAGTTAATTAAGCCTCTTTTCTTTATAAATTACCCAGTCTTTCCTTCCCAGCCAAGCTTCCTGTAAAGCCATGAAACTATGAGTCAATTAAGCCTCTTTTCTTTATAAATTACCTAATCTCAGGTAGTTCTTTATAGCAATGCAAGAATGGACTAATACAACATGCATTATGTTATATGTCATGTCTACATGGTACCAGGTTGACTAGGTTCTTGCTATATAATCCCAGCACTTTGGGAGGCCAAGATAGGAGGATCACTTGAGCCCAAGAGTTTGACCCCAGCCTAGGCAAGATGGTGAGACCTTGTCTCTACAAAATATATAAAATTAGCTGGGGGTGGTAGTGTGCACCTGTAGTCTCAGCTACTTAAGAGACTAAGGCAGGTAGGTCTCTTGAGCCCAGGAGTTATAGACTGCAGTGAGCTATAATCACATTCCAGCCTGGGTGCCAAAGCAAGATACTGCCTCTGAAAACAATAATACTAATTGAATGAATAAATAAATGATCATAAACTGGTAAGCCCAAATGTTTTCCAAGTTCACATGACTTAAATCTTTACTAAATCAACTAGTTCTAAAACTTTTGGTAAAATAAAAATATCTTTAAAATTGTTAACCTGTATTTTTGCCTGGATTTACTAGTCAGACAGTTTTATATTTGTCTCTGCTAGACATTTTAAGGTGTTAGGTTTTACATAAAAGTTACAAAAAAAAAAGTGTCAAAACCATAAACCCAGGAAAAAAAGAAAATAATCTTTGTGTAATTTTTTGATAGGTCATACTTATTTACTATTGTTGGTTTAATAAAAACAGCTGTATTTTCTAAGTCATTGACAACATGCCTGCATACTTAAAGTTCTTACTTAAGTAAACACCTGATATTTACAGGCTATAAAACTGGTTAACAGAAAAATAAAATAATGAGTAACTTTGTCTAATACCTCAGTTCTTATAAGTAATCTAGGTAAACTATTAAATGAATTAGGTAAATATGAATAGAATAAATATTTATAAACTTTAAATGTAATTTTAAATCTTAGAGTTATGTTAAATTAAATAAGATACTCATTAATTGTCTGGGTCATTTCCAATTGAAAATCATGATATAAGGAAATATGTTTCTAAAAATTATAAAATTGTTCTCATCTATAAATATCAATATGTGATAGATAAGTCAAGATTTCTTGCTTCTCAGGTTTTCACTGAAAATTTAAATTCTAATTGATGTATATATGTATATATATATATTTTACATAAAGCGTACCAAAAATAGGATGTGTTTTTAGTAAAAAAGTATATAAAAGACATAGAAATGTATTTTTTATTAAAAATAATTGTATCTACTTCGGGGGCTATGTGGGTTATTTATAAAACCAGATAGAAATAAGCCAATAAGTAAGAGAGAGAGAGCTGTAGAAAAGTTATGGATATATAGATGTAGTTTTGATAAAAATGTTTTAAAAAATAATATTGTGTGAAAAATATGGTAAATTTTCACTGTTTATTTTTAAAAGTATAGGACAAAACAAAAAGTCCAAAAATGTTGCAAATAGTCTGTGTAAGCTGTGATATGGTTTATAAAAGAGGAATTTATAAAAGAAATTTTGTACATAATTAAGTTGGCTATATAAAAGAAATTAACAATCTTTCTGAAGACTGAACTTTGATATTAAAAATACACTAATACGAAACTGAAAATCTTAGTCTCCTATGTTAGAACAAGATTTTCTTAAAGTTTTCATTTACTCCTAATAAAATTACAAGAGGTTTTGATTTTTTTTTTTAAGACAGAGTCTCACTCTGTTACCCAGTCTGGAGTGGAGTGGTGCAATCTCATCTCACTGCAACCTCCACCTGCTGGGCTCAAGCTATCCTCCTAACTCAACCTTCTGTGTAGTTGAGACCACAGGTGCGAGCCACTACACCAGGCTAATTTTTAAAATTTTTGTAGAGATGGAGTTTTACCATGTCACCAAGGCTGGTCTCAAACTCCTGGCTCAAGTGATCTGCCCGCCTCAGTCTCCCAAAGTGCTGGGATTGCAGGTGTGAGCCACTGTGCCTGGCCATTTACTTTTTAATTCTACATACATCATTGCCTTCTGTTCCTTTTTCCCTTAAAAAGGTATATCTTTTTCTTGGCTGAAATGATAACTCTCTTCTTCAAACTTTTTATAAACTCCTATAATGTTTTTTTCAGGTTCTAACTTAGTATCATGCATGGCCAGACACTAAATGTTTTATCTTTAAGCTCTAAAAAACAATGTTTTCCTCCAGTATAACTTGATTCTGTACTCTTGGCTCTCCTTGATATGTCTAAATAGTTCAGTGTAATAAGGAAATCTCCTATGTTGTTACTAACAGCCATACATTTTCCTGTTCAAGGTACCAGGTTTGTTGTTTACATTCCTCTATAATACAGTGTTCATGCATAACCCTAGACACGCTTTTTCTGTGTCTGATTAAATTCAAGTACCCCTTTCATCAGATTTGACTTCCAGATTATCTGAATGGACTTCTCAGAAGGAAAAACAATCACAGTACAGGAAGTTTTTCTTTACTTTATGGTAACTGGCCTAAAAAATAAAGATTTGATGTCTTCTCAAGACAATTGCTAGGTTGTTTTTTAAAAAAGATCTTTGAGTCCTTAAGAAAACTGAGTTTTAAAAGGATGAAAGTTTTTGCATACATGTAACTTTTTATATAGCTTTTAAGGTCTTCGTAATGTTACTCTCATTAAATAATAATGATTTTACAATGACTTGTGATTCTGTTTTAAACAAATAGTTTAAACATTTGAACATCCTGTCAGTTTTCCCCAGGATCCAAATCCTAAATTAGGTCTTCTTGGCCTAAAACTAACTTTGAGATTTTCTTTTTTCATTAAAATCAAGAATTTATTTTATAATTAGCATTCCAACTTTGGGATTTTCTAGTTGAGCCCCTGGAAAGTCTAAAAAAAATTTCTGTCTCATCTTGTAAAAATATTAAATAGTTAGATTTGATTAAATTGTATGGGAGACATTGTCAAATGCTAAGTGACACTAGATCTTTCAGTTACATTTTTGAGTGTGACATAAATGTTCCAAAAATTATATAGATTTATAAAAATATAATGTGTCTGTTATAATTTCAATTGTTACATTAACTTTTTTCTAAAGCTATATTTATATGGATATGTTATTAATGTGAGTATTCTAAAGATAATTTAAAATTTGTAAAAGTCTGATGATTCTGATGTGACACTATCAGTAATAATTCTGGTTATTATCTTAAAATGCTAAATGTAATGAAAAAAAATTTTCTTGTCAGTTGGAAACTTTTAGCACATTTTATCATGACTCTTCTACGTTTTTGTCATCTACAGTTATTGTTATGAATTCTTCTCTGAAAATTTACAATTAATTATAATGTAAAATTGCTTTCCATGGAAAAAAAATCTAATAAATACTCTTAAACACAGATTTCTAATAACTTTAAGGTAAACGGATTAAATAAAAACTCCCATAACTCTAGTAAAAACTAATACATAAAGATTACCAACACAGGCCAGGCGCAGTGTCTCATGCTTGTAATCCCAGCACCTTGGGAGGCCAAGGCGGGTAGATCACTTGAGGTCAGGAGTTTGAGACCATCCTGGCCACCATGGCAAAACCATGTTTCTACTAAAAATACAAAAATTAGCTGAGTATGGTAACACATGCCTGTAATCCCAGCTACTCAGGAGGCTAAGGCATGAGAATTGCTTGAACCTGGAAGGCAGAGGTTACAGAGAGCCGAGATGATGCCACTGAACTCCAGCCTGGGCAGTGGATTGAGACTCTGCCAAAAAAAAAAAAAAAAAAGATTAACAAGACAACATTAAACAGAGCAAAAATTACATGGGACTGAATTAATGGAGAACCAAAATGATTTTTATTATTTTTTGTTGAAAACACGCTAATTATTTTTATATTCTGTTTTCGAAAGTAAAAAAAAATTCTTCTCCCTTAAACTATTTATAACTTACAACAATTGGGTGAAGTATGCATTTGTAAACAAAATTAATGTTTGACTTTCTCTTAACCTAACTGTAACAGAATTTTAAAACTTTTCTTCAATGGCTAAGGTCAAAATAATGGTCATCCAGTCAATTCTCCCATTGCTATAAAGATACCACCCAAGACTGGATAGTTTATAAACAAAGGAGGCTTAATTGATTCATAGTTCTGCAAGACCTCAGGAAACTTACAATCATGGCAGAAGGGAAAGCAGGTGCGAGAGAGCATGTGACCAAAGCAAAGTGGGAAGACCCCCTTATAAAACCATCCGATCTTGTGGGAGCTCACTCAATATCACAAGAACAGCATGGGAGAAACAACCCTCATGATTCAATCACCTTCCATCCGGTCTTTTCCTTGACACCTAAGGATTGCAATTCAAGATGAGATTTGGGTGGGGACATGAACCTAACCATATCACCCAGTAACTGGAGATGATTCATTATTCAGAAAAACAACATGTTTTTCTCATTATGACCTACCACATGTTGCTAACAATCTGGTCCGCCTATAATAACAAGTTCTCTTCCCCCACTGACAGACATGACTTCCTGGAAATGAGCCTTTTCAGCACTGAGGGATAAAGAATGTCTAATCTAAACAGACTAATCTTCCATGTTTTCATGGAAAGATTTTTGATCAAAAGGGGGAAATGATAACCTACAGATCACAAGTTAACTGCCTGGGGAAGGTCTAATGCTTCATGGGTTACATCCTATCCCTAAGTAAGAAAGTCTTATTGTGAATTGCTCAAATCTTATCATGAGTTCCTAAACTGTCAGTGTATTGATTAATATATACAGGACTACTGACACTAAGAGGACAATTATTTGTTTCAAAATCGTGAAGTTTTATTGATTGACTTACATATAGAACATTTTTGCATTTATGTTGTAACATGTAGTCAATGATTGAAACCTCTGTATTCTCCAATTAAAAAGGACAATTGTTATATGAGGAGTCCCCCTCCCTTCTTCTAAACTTTCTTATAAAAGCATTCTAAGTTGTAAACAGACTTTAGAATATGCCCAACTTTTTTGGTGTGTCTTCCTGGGTCGATGCTCACATTTGGCTTCCAACAAACCTTAATCAAATGATTTCTACCTCAACAGCCTTAATTTTGTTTGGCAATAGTAAAGGGCATATTCTGTAACAAGTCTGTCTGAAATTCAAATCCAACAAAGTGTGGCCTATTTCTAACACTCTGAGGGGTCCTTTTTCACTAGCAAGCTTGCAAACCTTGACCATTTTTAGATTATACTACTTGACCCAGAAGGCAAAGTCTTCATTGTTTTGCCAATGTCAATTGTATCTTCAAAACTCAGGACATTCTTTCTAGTTAAAGTTGAGAGATCATTGCCACCAATTACCTTTATGTCTCCTGTTGACTGGTCATTACAGTAGCTCTTCAGTCTTTATTGGCTCTATCATATGAATGGCTCTATCACTATTTCTATTCAGGTATTTTGATGTAATCTAGTAGGTCAGCAAAGAATTTACAGCCCGCCTTGAGCAAACAGAAGGCTACAATGAGAGGCCCCCATCTCCTTCGTCACATCTCAAGCAAGCCGTTTGGTCCTGTTTACAATTAGTCCATGAGGAATAAACACCTTTTATAAATCCTTAGTATAATGATGAGTCATACAATATAAATGTAGGTCATAACTTGGTTTATCATCACTAATCATGATGCTGGGTCTGTGGGTCACCATAATGGACTTTATTTCTTATTTTTGTCTAATATCTATTGACAGTTTTTATAATGCTTCATTTAATAGGATTGCTAACAATAGATTAGTTCAATTTAGTATATTATAAAATAATAGATTAGTTCAATTTAGTATATTATAAATCTTAAAAATGTTTTCTTCATTAAGAAAGACTTCTCTATATATGTATTATTTATTTGACCTAAAACATTTTAGCAGCATTGCCTCAGGTTATGAGGTAAATCCTGGCTTCTTGGGCATCATTTAAAATAGATATAGATGGATAGAGCTTAGCTTAACATCTCTTGATAATTCTAATGACCTGGCTCTACTTATAATTTAGAAAGCAGAGCGTTTTTACAACTTAGATCCTCATCTGACAATGAGTTCTTCTATGTATCTGAACAGGAGACATGGCTACTGGAGCCAGGAGGACTAAATATAGGTGAATATAGGGTGAGCAGGTATTATTTAATTAGTGTCTTTGTTAATTAAGGCCAAGTTAAAGCAGAAACCATTTTATCATGAGTACTGTCATGGCTAGCAATTCAATAGATTCTGTAACAGACTCTTGACCAATGATAAGGGACTGGTCACAGGAATCTGGGCAGGTTTTTGGGATATGATGACCTGAATGTGGGCCCTTTTAAAGTGTGACTTGAGGTCCTTATATGTACAGCTTGGCCCCTGGGCACTTGACATGCATATATCCATATTCTTCTTTTCTGTTTTGCTTTTTTTTGTGTGTGTGTTCTGGGGTACATGTCCAGAATGTACAGGTTTGTTGCCATGATGGTTTGTTGATCCATCACCCTGTCACCTACATTAGGTATTTCTCCTAATGCTGTCCCTCCCTATTCCCCTATTCCCTGATATCCCTCACCTGGCCCCCAACTCCCAGCAGGCCCCAGTGTGTGATGTTCTCCTCCCTGTGTCCATGTGTTCTCATTATTCAACACCCACTTAAGAGTGAGAACATGCAGTGTTTGGTTTTCAATTCCTGTGTGAGTTTGCTGAGAATGATGGTTTCCAGCTTCATCCATGTCCCTGCAAAGAACATGAACTCATCCTTTTTTTATGGCTGCACAGTATTCCATGGTGGATATGTGCCGCATTTTCTTTATCCAGTCTATCATTGATGGGCATTTGGGTTGGTCCCAGATCTTTGCTATTGTGAAGAGTGCCACAATAAACATACATGTGCATATGTCTTTATAATAGAATGATTTATAATCTTTTGGGTCTATATCCAGTACTGGGATTGCTGGGTCAAATGGCATTTCTATTTCTAGATTCTTGAGGAATTGCCACACTGTCTTCCACAATGGTTGAATGAATTTACACTCCTACCAATAGTGTAAAAGTGTTGCTGTTTCTCCACATTCTCTCCAGCATTTGTTGTCTCCAGATTTTTTAATCATCACCATTCTAACTGGCATGAGATCGTATCTCAATGTGGTTTTGATTTGCATTTCTCTAATGACCAATGATGATGATTTTTAAAAATATGTTTGTGGGTGCATAAATGTCTTCATTTTAAAATTATCTGTTCATATCCTTCACCCACTTTTTGATGGGGTTGTTTTTTTCTTGTAAATTTGTTTAAGTTCTTTGTAGATTCTGGGTATTAGCCCTTTGTCAGATGGTTAGATTACAAAAAATTTTTTCCTCTTCTGTTGGTTGCCAGTTCACTCTGATGATTGATTTTTTTGCTTTACAGAAGTTCTTTAGTTTAATTAATTCCCATTTGTCTATTTTGGTTTTTGTTGCCATTGCTTTTGGTGTTTTAGTGAAGAAGTCCTTGCCCATGCCTATGTCCTGAATGGTATTGCCTAGGTTTTCTTCTAGGGTTTTTGTGGTGTTAGGCCTTATATTTAAATCTTTAATCCATCTGGAGTTATTTTTTTGTATAAGAGATAATGAAGGGATCCAGTTTCAGCTTTCTGCATATGGCTAGCCAGTTTTCCCAACACCATTTATTAAATAGCTAATCCTTTCCCCATTGCTTGTTTTTGTCATGTTTGTGAAAGATCAGATGGTTGTAGATGTGTGGCATTATTTCTGAGGCCTCTGTTCTGTTCCTTTGGTCTATATCTCTATTTTGGTACCAGTGCCATGCTGTTTTGGTTACTGTAGCCTTGTAGTATAGTTTGAAGTCAGGTAGCGTGATACCTGTTTGTTTGTTTGTTTGTTTAGGGCATATATCCATATTCTTAGCATTCTATTTTCTACAAAAAATGTTTTTGAAAGCACAGATAATCCTACTGGCAATAGTTATTTCAACAGACTTTTGCCAATATTTAGTGAGCTCCTGCTATGTACCAGACACTGCGAAGTGGGGTAAGAATGAAAATATCACCATGATCAGGCCACTTTGTTCTCCAAGTTATTTTTCTATAAGAGCGAGTAGAGAAAGATAAGAAATCTGTTGAAGTAAAACATTTCTGCTAGTGGGCAATGGTTCTGGGTTAGCTCATATAATCCCTTCAACAACCTGATGAGATACAATACGATTCTAATTTTGCAACTAAAGAAGCATTAAGACACACTGTGCCAGGTGTTGGAAGCTCAAATAAATCCAGGTATCAGGCAGGTAACCAAATTGAGATAAGCAGGCCAAGTGTAAGATCATAGAAATTGGTGGGAATTGTAGAAAGCTGCAGCAGGCCTGTTTTACCCAAAGACATTTTCAAAGTCAAAGCACACCAAAATAAAAGCAGCTGTGTAGGACAACCAAAACAAGACTGTAAGCCAGATCAGGCAGCCAGCTTCTGATGTTTGCTCCATACCATCACAGCATTCCTAATTCTTAGGATGGGAAGGAACATAAGGTTCCCTAATTCCTCCAGCTCTCAGTTCTTACTTCTTCACACTCAAAGGATGAAATGGGAGAAATAAACATCGAAACTAAAACCATTTTAGATTACTAGTAATGCTCCTCTCACTGAAACAGACTGTAAAACATGATGCAAAGTAACTGTGGTCAAAAATCATATTAATTTGAATTTAAAAGATTTGTTAATGCACTAGAACAGAAATTGTGGAAATTCCAAATTGTATAAGAACTTTATAACATTCTAGAAACAGCATCACAATAGGGAAAAGAATCAGTATTCAATCAGCATTTTGAAGAAATTAGATATTACTGGGGAAGCGAATAAACTTGGAGCTGTATGCTAGAATAGATCCATGGTGAGTCAAGGAATAAACTAGTTAAAAACAAACTCTCAAAAATAAGCTTGAAATACACAAATTAGCATAATTAAATACTACTGATGACCATCATATGGCAACTTGAATGTCTGGGTCTCTGTATTGCATGACACTAAGAGTACCATTCATGTACAGAAATCAATGGGAGTAGAAAATGCTATAAGATACATAATAAAGAGAAAAGGTAAAGACTGGGGAAATTTATATCTAAAGAAGTGCAAAGGCTTGATGGTAATATATAATGTTAATATTTGGGTTCCACTTTGAATGTAGTAAAAATGAATAGGCTCTTGTTGCTGATGGAAAAAAACAAAGTACCTTATTACATGATAAAATGTTCATCTTTGCTACTAATTTAAAAAGGCAGATAAAAACTGCTCAGAAGTACCATTATATCTCCATTAAAGTAACCAAATAGTGATAACATCCAATGATGACACATCTGGGAAGAAATGGGTTCATGAGAAATCGTGTATTGGCCATCTCTTTGGAGGTCAGTGTAATGGTGTCTTTCAAGGTGTTTATATGTTTTGACCAAACTATTCCTGCTGCTGTAAGGAAATATTTTATGTATGTATATATGTACTTATATATTTGAGACAGAGTCTCACTCTTTAGCCCAGGCTGGAGTGCAGTGGTGTAATCTTGGGTCACTGCAACCTCCATCTCCCAGGTTCAAGTGATTCTCCTGCCTCTGCCTCCCGAGTAGCTGGGACTACAGGCATATAACACCATACCTGGCTAATTTTTTGTATTATTTTAGTAGAGATGGGGTTTTACCATGTTGGCCAGGCTCATCTTGAAGTCCTGACCTCGAATGATCCACCCTCCTCAGCCTCCCAAAGGAAACATTTATTTATTAACGCCAAATATGTTTACAATAAAATCAATTGTAAAAATATAAAGAAAAAATAAATAAACATGTATATCACTGCTAAAAATAACAAGTATGGTTAATGTAAATTAAAATCAAATGTGGAATAGTGTTGCCTGCTGAATACTATGATATAAATCTATGTATGTATGTTAATAGATAATAGAATTCTGAATGATATAAAGCATTAGTTTAGTTTACAGAGCTCTTGTTAGTAACCAGGAGATCTAGAGGTTTCTTAGAAAAAGAAAAATGATATAGTCATATACTGTGATAAGAGCACAGGTATTTTCAATGTGGTAAGTGCTACCAAAATAAATATAAGCGCTAGAAATGTAGGGGGTAATTAATATATAACAAACACCATCATATGCACTTTACAGATATCTTGAGTAATTATCCTGATAACCTTGTGTAGTTGAAACTATTATTATTCCGTTTTACAGATGAGGAAACTAAGATATGCAAGGTCAGGTTCTGTGCAGGGTCAAGTGGCTGTGATAGCGATAAGCTTAAGGTTCTGTGGGAGCTTTAAGGTGGAGCAGCTGACTCACGATGGGAAGAACTGGAGGTGTTTCCAGAGACAGTGACACATGCTGTGAGTCAGGCAGTACATGAAAGAGTTAGATGAGCCAAGAGCATTCCCGGCAGAGGAATCAGATGAATAAAGACAAAGAAATGAGAAACAGCATAATGCCATGTATCCAAGAACTACTGGCAGATTATGCTGCTGCAATGTCAAGTTTCACAGAGTTGCAGATTTCAGATGTGGGCAGGATCAAATCTGTAGGGATTTATCTGCCATGCTGAAAGCTCTAGGCTTCGTCTTGTTTAATTTGGTTTTAATGGTAGAAGGGAGAAAGGACAGCATTTATTGTTCACTACCATGAGACACATTCTGATTTAGGTGCTTGGTTTATTTCAATATATTTTCTTCTTTCTGTAAAGTTTCCTCCACTAATAAAAAAAAGGATCGCAGTCCATTTTAATCAGGCAAAGACTCTATGGACAACCTATTCTGTTTTGTATTGACACTACAAAGAAGAAGTTACCAGAATTAATGTTATAAAGAAGTACTATTTTTAATGAGAAAGTGATGAGAATAATATTCATGCATTATTTATGACAGATAAAACTTTATAAGTATTGTATTGTTAATCTTAAAATGAAAGAACCAATGAACCAAATATGAATTTATTAGAACCACTAATTATGTCAATCCTGCCCTATAATTTTTAGGAAAAATAAAAAGATAAGAAAACAGTTGATAGTAGAGATATAGTAGGAGAGAAATAACTTCTAGGTGAAGAAATGAGCTCAACAAACGTTCATCCTAGTCCTCGTCTCTGCCCTACAGAGCATACTAAACCATTGGTCCTTTGGGATGGTGATTATCAGCTAAGTTCATTATGGTAGAATCATAAGGTGGGGGCATTTAACAGATACCCCAGAATGATGTTTTTGTTCAATAAGGGATTCATTTATTTACTTAAAAAATATTTATTGTGTGCTTAACTCTGTACCTGGCATTTCTAGGAGCTGTGGTTTCCTTCAGAAGAAAGTTTTTGTTTTGAGACAAAATATGCAGTTTATCAGGTAGAGAAGTGGAAGGAAATGCATTCCAGGCTGGGGGAACTTTGACTCCCATGTTGAAAAGCCCCCAAGCCCCTTTGTGCATGGTGGGGTTGGAAATGTACAAAGAGCTGTTTGTGGTGGAGGATAAAGTAGGAGAGGTATGAGGCTGGACAGTTCCTCAGGGGCTGGATTAGGAAGGGTCATTTATGGCACAAAGGTTGAGACAGGTGGATCATGACCATATTTGTGTAAGAGAAAGATTGCTCAGTAACAGCATAGAGCCACGATGGGGAGGACTGGAGGGGCCATGAGACCAGTGAAGACATGGGGGCCATATCCACACATGAGATAATGGCTATCTTGATTAGTGGCTGTTGCAGTGAAGAGGAAAGGAGCCAGAGCTGTCAAAGGAGCTAGCAATGGCGAATGTGGCAGAAACTAAGGAAAGGGTATGTAAGAGGAAGGTAGGTTTCCATCCTAGGCTCCTGGCAGTGGTACCCATCACTAAAATGGACACAGGAGGAACAGATTTGGGGACTGAGATACTAATTTAGGTAACATGAGTCCCAGTGTCACTCTTTGATAACCCCAGAGCTAGAGTTACTCATGCCAGTCTTTGGTGGTGGAACAACTCAAGTCAGACCAATCCTTGATGCAATGTGAAGGAGTCACAGTGCCACATCTCAAGGCCCCACTTTCTGATTTTTTCTAAGAAGCAAAAATGTTGCTCATTCACTTTTTTCTTTTTAATTACACAACTTATACATGACTATATGCTTGCTGGAAAAATTCAAGTAATATAATTTACCTTTGCTTGGTTTATTAAATTAGCAATTCTAAAGCTTTTAAACTCAGGACCTCTTTATACTCTTAAAAATTACTGGAGACTCCAAAGAACTTTATATACAGCTATTGATACTTACCACATTAGAAGTTAAAATTGAGAAGTTTAAAAATACTCATTAATTCATTTTAAAAGCAGAATAATAAATGTTAACATAAAACCCATTTAAGGTTAACATAACAAACATATTTAAATTAAAATACGTTTTTCAAAAAAATTTAGTGAAGATTGGCACAGCAATACAATGGTGCAAACCTGTCCTACGTCATGCTTAATACTCTCAGATCTGCTTGTGTCTTCAGCTTCTTGTGACGTCATGTGTCATGTGCCTCTGGGAAACTTCAGTGTACATTTGTGAGCGAATGAGAGTAACAAAAGAAGAAACCATAGCTCTGTATTGTTATGAAACTTTTTCTGGGGGGGACAGGGTCTTGTTTTGTCAGCCAGGCTGGAATGTGGTGTTGTGATCTTGACTCACTGCAGCGTCAACCTCCTAGGCTTAAGCAATCCTCCCATCTCAGCCTACAGAGTAGCTGGGACTACAGGCCACCATGCTCAGCTAGTTGTTTTTTTTGTTTGTTTGTTTTGTTTTGTTTTGTTTTGTTTTGTTTTGTAGAGACTGTGTCTTGCTATGTTGCCCAGGCTGATCTTGAGCTCTTGAGCTCAAGCGATCCTCCTGCCTCAGCCTTGCAAAGTGTTGGGATTACAGGTGTGAGCCCCTGCATTGGGTCATGAAACAGTTTTGACTTCACAGATCCCCTGAAAGGATCTTGGGGACACCAGGGGCTCGTGGACTACACTTTCAGAATCATTAAACTGTTTCTTTAGGAGAGTGCTGTGGTCAGTCTTTGGTAATTGGATTTCTGTGAAATGCTGGGCAGCCTCCTGAGACAGTCAAGTCTGGCCACCTGGCTTCTCATGAAATGCAGTTCTGCCTTGGAGCAGCTTTGTGGTGAGCACATCAGGCAGCTCTCTGGACCTCAGTTACATCACCTGGGAAATGAAGCAGTCAGACTAGAACATCTTCAAGCTCTCTTCCTACTCTAAAATTCTATGCATTTATGAGCCTGCCTGTAGCGTGTGCTTGGCACATATGTTTTGAATGAATGTATGAATAAAGAAGACATATTGCTGTTGAAAGGCTTTTGCATGAATGCAAAACTGGACTAGAATGCAGGGGTCAAAAACTCACATACCTGCAGGCCTATGCCCTGAACAAATGAAGCAGACTGTTGTGCGACAGTGTGAACTGCTGGGGTCTGTGATGAACTGGAGGGATCATAGCCTTATTATGGACCTCCAATTCAGATTTTTTATTAGATACTACTTTAGACCAACAGAACAGGCTAGAGTTGGCCTGTGGGCTGTAAGTTGGAACTTCTGAACTAGGTAGTTGGTTGGGTTCCATTTGACTTGTAGCAGAGTTTTACTGGTACCTCTTCCTGAAAGACCAGGTGTCTCATGCTCCCTCTGTTTCTCCTTCCAGTCTATACCTGTTCATGGGAAAGCACCTAATAAACTCATCCATTGAAGGCAGCTGCAACTGGTGAGACCAATGCCATGAGATATTTGCATTTTTATAGGGTTAGTCTTAAGCCAAAATTAGGAAGTTCTGACAGTGGAATTCAGCCATCAAGGATCAGGCCAGAGCAAGGAGCCTTGGCCATGTTCCAAAATCCATACTACATGTGTAGGTGCCCAAACCTGGGAGCTGAAGCCCTACCTATAAAGCTCTTCTCTATAGCATGGATACATGCTTTGATCGTCAGAAGCATTGCTTCCGGGAATCCATGTCTCAGGAAAGTCTCAGCTAAAGCAGCTCCTACCTGGAGGCAGAGGCCTCATTTCTTTTTTCTTTTTTTTTTTTTTTAATTTTTATTGTATTTTAGGTTTTGGGGTACAATTCACCTCCTGCAGCTACCCACACTCAGAAATTTGCTGCAGTTAATCAGCAAAGAGCTCTGCTCCTGAGGGTGGGATTTTTTAGAAAGTGCTGGGGAACACCCTGGCACCTTTCCAGAAAACAGGTTTGGGAGTCTGTAAACTCCTTCCTGGGTGCCCTGTCCAGCTCCTCTGCATTCTGCCAGCCTAGGTCACTGAGGTATACTAAGGACAGCCTTGTTGAGCCATTAGTAAAAGAACCATGGAAGGGTGGGAGAAAGAAGAGAGCTCTTTGATCTTCAAAGAAGGGGTGATCCAGAGTTTGGATTGACCTTTAACCAACCAAATCAGCACCCTGATTTGCCAAATGCCTCCACACAGACATCACGCTGAAACCTGTAGGCCTCAAATAAGAGAACTCGCTTTGTCATTAAAACTTTTTCTCTGATCACTAATGATAAATGTGATTAAAATAAATGTGATTAAAATAAAATACGTAAAATAAATGTGATTACAACCAAGGTTACATACAAATACAAAATGAGCTTCAAGGCTCAGGGAGGACCCACCTATTATAAGAAAGCATTGGACACACGTAAGAAATTCTAGGTTCAACAAAAGAATTCTGAGAGTTCTAACGCAATGGAATTTGACATGTACTGATCACCCACATAGCTGTCAGCCCACTGCCATTGCCTTATTTGTTTCTGAATTGTGAACACATAGGAAGTCTTGGAAGTATTTTTTTTTTTTTTTGAGAGAAAGGGGTCTCTAACTCCTGGCATCAAGTTATCCTCCTGTCTCAGCATCCCAAAGTGCTGGGATGATAGGCATGAGCCACCACTCCTGGTCATCTTGAAAACTTTTGGTACCTGGATTTAGGAGAAGTTATGACCATAGTCATGTATACAAGTAACAACATAGCTGGTTTTAAGGTTTAAGCAAGGAGGGTAGCAGGGCATGTTTAAGGTATGAGGGGAATTGTGAAGGGGGTCCTTATCCTATGGAGGAGTGAATGAATGCCTGACCCTTTAGTCATGGAAAGAGGCAGGTGTGGGTATCTGGGATCTTTCCTGCCCTTTGCTCTGGATTCTCTCTTTGAATGAGAAACACAGAGTATCACCCTAAAGGGTCCAGAAGTGTCACCCACCAGGTGCTATGGGAAAACCCTATGTCTAGACCAAAATGGCTACATTGTGCCCACGTCTCTCATCTCTCCCCTCTACAAAATCCCCAAACACTGGAGCCAAGAGGAGAGCTAGATGCCTGAACCCAGTATTGTCCTTAGACCTGGGCAATAGGGTCCCTGTGCCAAGCCACAGACCTCAGAGGGTCCTTTCTTTAAAGTGCTATCCTCAAAGATGGCTTCCCTCTGGACTCTGGGACTGTGTGGGCCCCTCTGGGCAGGTTACCCTGAGACCAGACAGCAACTTTCCTAGGCCTTTGAAGGTCTCCAGTCCCATTTTCTCCCTTTGGGGTGCTCTCTGTCCCTCTAGCTTGTACATGGGTAGGTGGTCATCCAGATGTCCGGGGGGCTCCAGGACTTCTGTTATGGGGCCCTCTAGCCAACTCCAGTTCCAGGAGGGTGGCCTTGTTGGTGGACTGTTCCTGCTGGCAGGCATGATGTTTCTTTTGTGAGATTGGGCTACCAGAACTGTGCTCACGTTGTTTATATTTACCACTCCCTTTCAGAGGTAGCCCTGCCAAGATCAAGATCCACAGATCAAAGAGCACTGGGGGCTTGAATCACCTCCTGGGCTGGGGTGGGAGGGGAAGATGGAGGAGCTTGAGGAGAGAGTGGAGGGAAGGCAATTTCCTCTGTTCTTACTGTATACCATGATTGAAGGCTGACTCTTTTGAGTCTCAGACACCAGACTTGCCTCAGGCTTGTGGGAGGTGAGGCATCATCAGGTACTTTCCCAGGGGAGGAAAAAATGAATACCTAAGTGTAGATGTTCCCACTGGGCAGGGATGTGGCTTCTTAATTTTCCTCAGAGAACTCAACCAAAGTATCTTTCAGGACCACCCTGAGTTGTCCTGTTTTTTGTTGTTGCTGTTGATGATGGTGGGTGAGGTTTCTAGGGGTGGGACTTCTATACACTCTATTTCACCCGGTAAAATATAAGCACGCCGAAGAACAGGCTGCTGGGCCACCTCCCCAGATACCTCCTGGGTACGATCTTGAGGTTCTCCCCGCACCATCCACCTTGGGTTTAACTTGAACTTTGCTGTACTCATCACAATATTTAATTAATCTAGAAAACTTACTTGTGGTTTACAATTTATGTTCTTCATTAGATTATGAACTGTTTGAGGACAGGGACTGTCTGTCTCATTCCTACTTGACTAGAACTGTGTTTGGCACAAGGCAGATGCTTGGTAAATATTCTCAAGCAGTTGAATGGATTATTTCATCACAGCACCCATTTGTTGGGGTGTTTGCCCATGTGTGGTCTCTGCGCAATGCCTTTAAAATTTTCAGGTACTGGTTATGTTGGAGGAAACCTCTCATATGATGCTAATGTTTCCTTCCTTGAAAGGGTCTCCTGACCCAGCATTGGCTTTCAGGTTAGGCTATTTCCACCAAGTGTGGAAATACCCACCAAGTGTGGAGCTCTGGTGTGTAGGCTTTGCAGTCAGACAGACCTGGGTTTGAATCCTGGCATGGCCATTTTCTAGCTGTGTGATTTTAGGCAAGTTATTAACCTTCCGGAATCTTAGTTTCCTCATCTGTAAAACAAGGACAATAACATCTACCTCATAGGGCATTCTGGTTGCACAGAGTAAAAGTGATATTATGTGTATAACAGCATACCGGCTGATGTACTGTAAATGGTACAGTTGTTAATATTATTTCCTCAGGGCCTGGTGAGCATTTGGTTCTATAATACCACTTCACAATAAATAGTGCTGAGAGAACTGGTAAGCCACATGTAGAAAAATGAAACTGGATCTTTATCGCTCACCTTATATGAAAATCAACTCAAGATGGATCAAAGACTTAAATCTAAGACCTGAAACCATAAAAATTCTAGAAGATAACATTGGAAAAAGTCTTCTAAACATTGACTTAGGCAAAGAGTTCATGAAGAAGACCCCAAAAGCAAAAGTGACAAAAACAAAAATAAATAAATGGAACCTAATGAAACTAAAAAACTTCTGCACAAAAAAGAAATAAACAGACAACCCACAGAATGGGAATAAACAGACAACCCACAGAATGGGGGAGAATATTTGCAACCTATGCATTTGACAGAGGACTAATATCTAGAATCTATAAGGAACTCAAATCAGCAAGGTAACACCAAATAATCCTGTCAAAAAGTGGGCAAAGGATATGAACAGATAATTCTCAAGCGAAGATATACAGACAGCCAATAAACATATGAAAAAGTGCTCTACCTCATTAATTACCAGGGAACTGCAAATTAAAACCACGATAAGATACCACCTTACTCCTGCAAGAATGGCCATAATTAAAAAGTTAAAAAAAGAAGATGCTGGTGTGAATGTGGTAAAAGAACATTTATACACTGCTGATGGGAATATAAATTAGTACAGCCTCTATGGAAAACAGAAAAGAGATTCCTTAAGGATAAAAAGTAGAACTACCATTTGATCCAGCAATCCCAAGACTAACTATCTACGCAGGGAAAAAGAAATTATTATGTGAAAAAGACACAAGCATATGCATATCTCAGAAATCACCACTAAAAACTTATCCATGTAACCAAAAAACACCTGTACTCCCAAAACTATTGAAATAAAAATAAAAGGTAGTTAAAAAATATAGGCTGGGAGCAGTGGCTCAGGCCTGTAATCCCAGCACTTTGGGAGGCCGAGGTGGGCGGATCATGTGAGGCCAGGCGTTCGAGACCAACCTGGCCAACGCGGTGAAACCCTGCCTGTGCTAAAAATGCAAACAACAAAAAAAAATTAGCTGAGGGTCGTAGCATCTACCTGTAATCTCAGCTACTTGGGAGGCTGATGCAGGAGAATCACTTGAACCCAGAAGGTAGCGGTTGCAGTGAGCCAAGATCACACCATTGCACTCCAGCCTGGGCAACAAGAGCGAAACTCCGTAAGAAAAAAAAATGTATATCTATATAGCCTGTACAGCCCCACCTTGTCCTATTGCCCTTCATATCATTGTGCTTCACAGGTAGTGTGCCTTTTGCAAATTGAAGGTTTTTGGCAACCCTGCATTGAGCGTGAGCTGACAGAAGCTTGCAGTCAGAATTTGGGATCTCTCAAAATGTATTTCTCAGTCTACTTGTGCCATATTTCCAACAGCATGTGCTTACTTCATATCTCTGTGTCACATTTTGGTAATTCTCATAATATTTTAAACTTTTCATTATTATTATATCTGTTATGGTGATCTGTGATCGGTAATCTTTGATGTTACCATTGTAATTGTTTTGGGGCACCATGAACCATGCCCATGTACAACAGCAAACTTAATTGATAAATGCATATGTGTTGACTGCTCCACCGACTGCCATTCTCCCATTGCTGTCTCTTGTCAGGCCTTTCTATTCCCTGAGACACAACAATGTCAAAATTTAATAACCCTACAAAGTCCTCTGTGTGTTCAATTGAAAGAGTCATACATCTCTCACTTTAAGTCAAAAACTAGAAATGATTAAGCATAGTGAGAAAGTCATGGTGAAAGTTGAGACAGGCTGAAAGGTAGGCCTCTTGTGCCCAACAGTTAGCAAAGTTGTCAATGCAAGAAATGTTCTTGAAGGAAATTAAAAGTGCTACTTCAGGCTGGGTGCGGTGGCTCTGTAATCCCACCATTTTGGGAGGCCGAGGAGGGTGGATCACCTGAGGTCAGGATTTTGAGACCAGCCTGGCCAACATGGCAAAACCCCATCTCTACCAAAAAAAAAAAAAATACAAAAATTAGCTGGGCATGGTGGTGCATGACTGCACTCCCAGCTACTTGGGAGGCTGAGGTGGGAAAATCACTTGAACCCGGGAGGCGGAGGTTGCAATGAGCCGAGATCATGCCATTGCACTCCAGCCTGGGCAACACAGCAAGACGCTGTCTCAAAAAAAAGTGCTACTTCAGTGAACACATGAATGCAAAGAAAGTGAAACAGCCTTATTGATGATATTGATGATATGGAGATAGTTTTAGCAATCTGGGTAGAAGACCAAATCAGCAACAATATTACCTGAAGCCAAAGCCCAATTCAGAGGGAGGCCCTAACTCTTTTCAATCTGTGAAGACTGAGGTGATGAAGAAGTAGCAGAAGAAAAGTCTGAAGCTAGCAGAGGTTGATTCATGAGGGTTAAGGAAAGAAGCCATCTTCATAATACAGAAGTGAAGATGAAGCAGTGAGTGCTGAGGGAGAAGCTGCACCAAGTTTTCTGGAAGGTCTAGCTAAGACAACCGATGAGGGTGGCTATGCTGAACAATACATTTTTTTCTTTCTTTTCTCTTTCTTTTTTTTTTTTTTTTTTTTTTTTTGAGACAGGGTCTCTCTGTCTCCCAGGCTGGGGTGCAGTGGTGGGATCTTGCCTTACTGCAATCTTCATCTCCTGGGTCTAAGTGATTCTCCCAGCTCAACCTCTTGAGTAGCTGAGATTATAGGCGTGTCACCACACTTGGCTAATTTTTATATTTTTTGGTAGAGACGGAATTTCACCATGTTGGTCAGGCTTGTCTCAAATTCCTGACCTCAAGTGATCTGCCCACCTCAGCCTCCCAAAATTCTGGGCTTACAGGCATGAACCACCACACTAGGCCAATAAATTTTCAGTGTAGACCAAACATCCTAGAGTAGAAGAAGATGTCATCTACTACCTCCACAGCTAAAGAGGAAAAGTCAATGCCTGGCTTTAAATCTTCAAAGACAGGCTTACTCTCGTTTTTGTTTGTTTGTTTGTTTTTACAAGATGGAGTCTCACCATCTTGCCCAGGCTGGTCTCAAACTCCTGCACTCAAGTGATCCTCCCATCTCAGCCTCCCAAAGTGCTGGAATTATAGAGATAAGCCACAATGTGTGGCCCAAGGATAGGCTAACTCTTTTAGTTGGTGATAATGGAGCTGATGACTTTATGTTGAAGCCAGTGCTCATTTCCCATTCCAAATATCCCAGGACCCTTAAGAATTATATAAAATCTACTCTGTTTATACTCCCTAGATGAAATAATAATGCCTGGACAACAGTACCTCTGTTTGCAGTGTGATTTACTGAGTATTTTAAGTACATGGTTGAGACTTCCTGCTAAGAAAAAAAATTTCTTTCAAAATATTACTGCTCATTAACAATATACATAGTCACCCTAGAGCTCTGATGGAAATGTATAATGAGATGAATGTTGTTTTCATGTCTGCTAACACAACATCCATTCTGTATCCCATGGATCAAGGAGTAATTTTGAATTTCAAGTCTTATTATTTAAGAAATACCTTTCTTAAGGCTATAGCTGCCATAGATAGTGATTCCTCTGATGAATCTGGGCAAAGTAAATTGAAAATCTTCTGGAAAGAATTTAACATTCTAAATGTTATTAAGAATATTTGTGATTCATGAGAGAAGCTCAAAATATTAACATTAACAGGAATTTGGAAGAAGTTGATTCAAACCCTCATGGATGACTTTAAGAGGTTCAAGACTTCAGTGGAGGAAGTAACTGCAGATGTGGTGGAAATAGCAAGTGAACTACAATTAGAAGTGGAGCCTGAAGATGTTACTGAATTGCTGAAATCTCATAATAAAACTTGAGCGAATTAAGTGTTGCTTCTTATGGATGAGCAAAGCAAGTGATTTCTTGAGATGGAATCTACTGGTGAAGATGCCGTGAACATTGTAGAAATGACAACAAATGATTCAGCATATTACGTAAACGTAGTTGATAAAGTCAGCAGCAGGGTTGACAGAATTTATTCCAATTTTGAGAGAAGTTTTTTGTTGGTAAAATACTATTAAACAGCATCATGGGTTATAGAGAAATCTTTCATGAAAGGAAACCAATTGATGTGTCAAACTTTATTGTTCTTATTTTAAGAAATTGCTGTAGCCACCTCAATGGTCACCTTCAGTGACCACCACCCTGATCAGTCAGCAGCCATCCACATTGAGGCAAGACCCTTCACAACAAAAAGATTGATTCACTGAAGACTCAGATGATTGTTGGCATTTTTTAACATTAGAGCATTTTAAAATTAAGATATGTATCTTTTTTAGACATAATGCTATTGCACACACCGTAGACTATGGTATGGTGTAAACATCACTTTTTTATTTTTTTTAAGATAGGGTCTCCCTCTGTCACTCAGGCTGGAGTGCAGTGGCGTGATCTTGGTTTTACTACATCCTTGACCTCCTGGGGTCAAGTGATCCTTCCACCTCAGCCTCCTGAGTAGCTGGGACCATAGGTGCACTCCACCATGCTTGGCTAATTTTTTTGTATTTTTTATAGCGACAGGATTTTGCGCTGTTGCCCAGGCTGGTCTCAAACTTCTGGCCCCAAGTGATCCTCCCACCTCGGCATCCCAAAGTGCTGGGATTACAGGTGTACACCACTGTGCATGACCTAAGCATAACTTTTATATGCACTGGAAAACCAAAAAATCCGTGTGATTAACTTTATTTTGATATTTGCTTTATCGTGGTAGTCTGGAACATGTCTAAGGTATGCCTGTACCATAATTTCAAATAAATATGATTTAACCCAGGATTATCTGTCTCTGCTATTGATGCATGATATCAAATTCACCATATCTGAAACATGGTGAATGTTTTGAGGAATGGAATGAATATCTAGAACTGACCATCTCACATAATAAATGCTTATTAAATGAGTTTCCCGACTTTAAAAAAAAAAGTCTGAATTGTGTTCAATGGAGTTAAAAGTATTTGTTAACATTATTACTAACAGGTTTCTTAATCAAATTTTAGACATTGTCAAACATATCTTGTATGTAACTGTGGGTTTTCAGAAATGAGTGTTGACATTATTATTCACAGGTTTTATAACAAAACTTAGGCACTGTTGAACACATCGGGCGTGGAAATGTGGGTTTTCCCAAATGAGTGTTATAGGAACACTGCATTGTCTCGTACCAGTTTCTTTTCTTTAGCTCTTATGGAATTTAAATGCTCTTTGAGTAACACCTTTATTGTCCTCAGATATGGAAGAATTTAAGAGAGCTTTCCAGAACCCTATTTCATTGTTTTTGGTAAACACTTTCCCTCTTTTGGCCCTCAGTAAGCAAGTTCTCTTATACAAACAGATTAAATGCATTGACTTCATCTGCTACAGTGGCTCGGGTTTCTTGACTTGATCTATCCTGCAGATCTAGGTTTTGGATCAAAAGTTAGGTAATGTCATCTCCTGGATTTTCATTATATGGGTTCAGTATCTTGGGTAGGAAGTTAACTCTTTTGTCTTTTTGATCAGTATGACTTACACCTTTTTTTTCTCCTGTCCAAAAGGGGGGAATATGTTCTAATAAACATTTTGATAGGCCCAAAATAGCCAGCTTCTCTGGGATGTAAGCAACCAAGATATTTGGTTTGGGGCATTTCCAAATTCTCCAAACTTTTTGTTTTTTCTTTCTTTTCTTTTTTGTGAGTTGGAGTCTCACTCTGTCATCCAGGCTGGAGTACAGTGGTGTGATCTCAGCTTACTGCAACCTCTGCCTCCGGGGTTCAAGAGATTCTCCTGCTTCAGCCTCCCAAGTAGCTGGGACTATAGGCGTGCACTACCACGCCCAGCTAATTTTTGTATATTTAATACAGACAGGGTTTCACCATGTTGGCCAGGTTGGTCTTGAACTCCTGACCTTAGGTGATCTGCCCACCTCAGCCTTTTAAAGTGCTGGGATTACAGGTGTGAGCCACCGCACTCAGACAGATCCCCCAAACTTCTAACTCACTATTCTCCTGAGGCCAAGCTCAGACCCACCACATAAGGCCTCCTCTATAGTGGTCGTTGAAGTGCCAAACTTATACAGAGCTCCCAAACTCATGTTGAAGAGGAGATTTGAGTTAAATGGAAATGTGCTATGGCAATTATTCTACCAGTGTCCTTGATATAACAAACAAATCAGTAAATCAAAGATGTTAAGAGCCTGGATATGAAACAGGATACTCAATATGTATTTTATAATTTATTTATTTATTTATTTTTGAGAAGGAATCTCACTCCTGTCACTTAGGCTGAAATGCAGTGGTGTGATCTTGGCTCACTGCAACCTCCACCTCCCAGGTTTAAGTGATTCTCCTGCCTCAGCCTCCCGAGTAAGTGGGATTACAGGTGCCTGCCACCATGCCTAGCTAATTTTTATATTTTCAGCAGAGATAGAGTTTCATCATGTTGGCCAGACTGGTCTCAAACACATGACCACATCTGCCTGCCTCGGCCTCCGAAAGTGCTGCGATTACAGGCCTGAGCCACCGTATGCAGCCTATTATTAAGACACATGTTAATACGAACTGTGCTATGGAACATTTATAGGGTAGCTACAATTTAAAGAAAAAGAATTCTCTTACTTGAGACTGGTGGAAGGCATGGTAGATAGGACTTTGGAAAAGAATAGCGGAAAGAAAGCAGAAGACTGCCAGGAAATGCAAGTCTGTGGATGCACAGGTTGATACAGTCTCTCTCAGAGGGCACGAATGGGAAAGAAGGACTTTAACACTTATTGAGTACTTACCCTAAGCTGTGGCTGGGGTAGGCACTTTGCAGACATCATCTTTTAAAAAGTTCCTTAAGAATCCCTCAATCCTTCTTCTGTGGTCTCTAGCTCAATGATGTTAAGTGATTCCTCCATACCACTAAATTAGAAAGTGGTGGGAATTCACATTCAAACCCAGGTCTGACCAACCTCGAAAGCCAGGAAGCTGTTCCCTTCATTCCATGGCTGCTCCCTCAAGAGTAACTCTCTTCCAAAGTTGATCAAGGTTTCTTTCAATACTGAGATTCTGGGACACAGATTAGAAGACACAGAAGAATGGCCCTGCCTTTTCCACCCAAAAACCTGTTACTGAATTTTGTCACCATGTGTCTGAAGGGTGCTCCCCCTCATCATCTTCATCCACTCTGAGAAAGGCAGCTCCCTGTGTGGAGGTGGTGGCCTCTAACATTTTGACTAAACCGAGCAGTCAAGCTTCTCATTTTTGCTTGTGGGATTTGAGAGAACATGGGGAAGTTGGTACCTGACCCAATGGAGGATTAGTGGGGTTTTACGTTGTTGTGATGAACTTTATGATGTGAGTTTGTGGTTTCATGTAGCCTCATAAAACAAGCTGGATGGTGATTCTGTCACTTCCTCTGCCCTCCTGACAGAGATGAAGCCTTCTTTAGTGCCTGGAGTATTTCCTGATGCTCCACTCAGGCAAGCTCACTTTTCCGATTTTAATGTGTTCCTGTAAGAGGTGTGGAGAAGAAAAGAAGAAGGAGGGGTGGGGGAAAGCCATCAGCCCAGGTTGTCACACTGTCATCCTGGCTGACAAATGACTATGTCAGAGCACGGTACCGAAACTTACAGAAACAGGCCTGTTGGCTTGGGAAGTAAATAAATAATCCAGTTACATGTTTCTTGGATGGCTGGCAAAAGTTTTGTTGTCAAAGCAACGCCCCCATCGAGCATGCTTTGCTTACACAAGTCCTCAGCCTCTGCCCCAACCCCAAGCTACCTAAGGAGGAGGAGCTGAGTGAGGAGGAGGGACCAACAGGTTGTCCCCTGTGCAGGCTGCCTGCCTGCTCGAGTTACATCCACAAATGCCTCGGAAGCAGCCAACTGGCTGCATCTATCTCCTCACATTCCTGGGTCTGTCTGGGCTGGTTGGCGCAGTTACCAGAACATACTACATTGGGATTGTGGAAGAATACTGGAACTATGTACCCCAAGGGAAGAATGTTATTACTGGGAAAAGTTTCACGGAAGACAAGTGAGTGAACTTGGGGTCCTCATTGACTCCCAGGTTTGGCTTCTTTTTGACTCTGCATGGGGAAGTTTGTATTTCTTGGGTACTTATAATGGGGGTAAGTTGATCTAGACCAAGAGAAGGTGTTTTGTTTTTTGCTTGAAGAGCCCTAGTATGGATGGGTGTGTAATTTGGAAGAGATATTCATAGCTCCATTTATTTGTTAAGCCACCTATTAACAGCCTTGCCTATAAAGAGACATATATACAGCCAGGCACTACTAGTAACTTCTGGGGGATTCTGTTTGTTTTGTTTTGTTTTGTTTTTTATGGACAACACTTGGGATGAAGATTTGATAAATTTCAAGAATTCCTTATTGTTAAAACATAGTGTTTTCTTGGTTTGTATTTTTGGAATGAAACATCATAATTGAAGATAAGTATGCTATGTCATGTTTTTCAACGTTTAAAAGAGGGGGAAGTCACAGGAGATTTCTCTGCTATTTTCAGAGTTTCCTTGAATCTACTTAGAAATAGCTCTCTCACTGGTGAGAAGTTTGTTCCAGCTCCAAGTCATTCATGCTGAGGGCAGTATCTTATCCTAGAACCCATAGCATAGCTAGGTGAGATGGTGCCACAGTGTTCTGTGTTCCTGATTTTTAATTTAGGGCAGAAAATAAACCTTGTTCCCTGCCCTATCCAGGGCCTACTATCTTAACTATATTGTTTCACGGATCTCCCTCTGAAGTCACCTCCTGAGTCCAGACGCTGTCATGCCATTTTCAACTTCGTGGTTATTAGAACATCTTTTGAGATGTTTTGGCAACCTCTGTTAGATATTTGAATGCTTGCTTCTTTTCTGATAGGCAGAATCCATTGCATTCAGCATCCATGTTCCATTTCCTAAAGACGAGTTTAATTATTAGTGTTCAGGAACAGCACAGGACCTACCAACAAGTCTTTAAAAGCCGGGGCCCCTTGCCTTGGAGGAAAGACTAAAGATCCAGTTGGCTTGGAAATACGGCTTCTAAGTTTTCTAACAACACAAAGGTGGCATAGTCTGTTTTGTTTACCAAAGATGATGCCCATGCCAGAAAAGCTGCCAAGGAAGACTTTTCCTTAAGCTTTGTACCACGAAATGTAATGTCTGTAGGGCTATTTCCAAAGGAAACTCTTGATTGCTTTCAATCTCATGTCTGCCGACCATTGGTGGTGGTGGCTTTACTGTGATGAATAGCTATGGGATGCTGTTCTCAGAGAGGGGTCAGTAGCAAATAAGCAGCTATTGGAGATAAGAATGTTGAAAATGTGTACACTGAGTGTAATGAATATAGTGTTTAAGCTAAATGTGATTGCCTTTCCATAAGATTAACATGCACAGAAATTCTGTGTTTTTCCTAAAATGCCCACGTCATTATAGCTGTGTATGAGCATTTATTCTGACCCAACATTCTATGAGATATTTTTCAATTCATTACTGCTTGCAGATATTATTATTCTCCTTTTCTGAACCAGGAACCAAGGTTCTGAGGTTAAATACTTGCCAGAATTTATAGAGTAAATGGTAGCACCAAACTCACATTGCTTTGGTTCCACAGCTCATATTTCTTTTCACCACACAACCTTTTTCTTGGTAATGGTGATCATTCCCCAGTGAATTAAAGCAACTTTGAGGGAAGCCAGGGTCCTAGTAATAAGAACTTTCTAGAAAGTCCTAATTTTTACCAAAGGCACATTTAGTCTCTTTTGTCACTCTTCCAAGAAGCATGTTCAAAGGGATCACTGGTGGTCAGTGACCAAACAGGTTACCTGGGCTCATTCAAATCACCAAAGAATCTTAAATATTCAAATACTACAATGCTGTTCTCACCAAGCTGGGTGCTGGAAGAAGTTGGGGCCTCACTGTTGATCATTTCAATCAGAAGATGATGCTTTGATAAAAGTACAATAAAACATATTTAGAAAATGGCTGTGGTGAAAAAGAAAATAGACACGATGAAAACAGTTGGTTCGGCATGAAATTTGAGTGAGATGGTTTCAAAATGCATGGCCTCATATGAGAGTCCACTTGCTCCTTAGGAGCAGCTGGTATGCTAAGGTGTCATACCTAGAAGCCAAGGTCCCCAAGCATTTTTTTCTGGCATGCAAAGGGACAGAGTTTGTGTCAGTCTGACTGCTAACTCTTGGAAGGGAAACCCAGGTGAACATGCAGTGGGTATTGGATTTTATCAGCGATCCCACCAGGATATTGGCTTTTATCAGTGATCCTATCAGTGCTAGTGGTTGTGGTAGGTGGCTCAGGCAAGTTCCTAAGAAGGTAGGGCTGTTGTAGGTGGCTGACATTGCTTATAGACCACAAGATACACATCTTGGGTGCATGTGAAGATGCTGTGACTGGGACATACGTGGAGTTCAGTGTGTGTACTTCGTGTTATGCCATTTCCCCAGCAGCAGGAAGGAGCTATCATGGATGATGTAGTCATGCCCCTCAGCCTCCTGGAGGGTGACTAGGCTGCCTTTCTGAGGACAGTCTGCTGTTTTGAATATTCACACTTGGACAAATGTCTGATATTTAAAGGACCAGGAGAACCAGGTGCTCAGAATTCCACCGTGAGTGGAAAGAATCTGAAACAGATCCGGAGATCTGACTTCTAGCTCTTGCTCTGCCCCACTTGCTGTGTAATCTTGAGCATGTCACATAGTCTCTCTGAAAATCACTTTCCTTAATTTGTGTAACAAGGGAGTTGAAGTGTAATCCCTAGCGTCACTTGAGAAGTGTAATACCAAAGCATTAGAAATAATTTTGAAACTGAATGAAAAATTTCTTACCTGACTTGCCAGTTCTAGAAAGATTTTTGCAATGGTGAATGAAAGGAGAGAGATGATTTGCAAATGTTCAGTCCTAGAAATTAGAGTTGGAGAAAACCTGGGACTGATTGTGGACATATGTCACAATTTTTGAAGTAGTCCATATTTTTCTTTATCCATTTTTCCCCTGTCTTTAAGAACTATCTCCAATTCCTTGGAGACTTCACACACAAAGCTTCCCCCCATGACCCTGGCTTGTTCTGATCTGTTTCCTTCCTACCACCCATGCAGCTTGGAGTCTTTATCATGAACTTGGACACTGCATTTTCTTCCCTCTGCATTGCCCTCTAATTGCTTGATGTACATCAGTCATGTCTGAAGCTGCAGTGAAAGCACCATGATGATAGATAAGAAGTTTTGGCTTGTATTTAATAACCCCCTTCCCTACACAGAGCTTTGTCATTGACAGTACCCCATGGAGGACCCACCACAGAGCAGGCATTAAAAATCATTGAAGTAAAAACGAATCACCTTATCAATTGAGTTGTTCTGGTTGCTTTATCTTTGAACAAGGGGAATGGGCAGAAACCTGGGGAACAAGAGGCTGGGCGCCAAAGTTTCAGTAATGTAAAAACATTTGGAAGCCGAAGTTAGGCAGTGCCATGAGCCTAATAAATCCTGATGCACAAGGATGAGATACGAATCAAATTGAAATCATTTCACAGAGACTCTATAGCTGTCAGACGGTGCAATTTAACTTTCTTACTTGGTACCTTTGCTTGATTATAGGGTTCAAAAGTATAATTGAGTCTATAATCACTAATGTTTCCTAGAAAGTATAGGATTTTGGAGTTAGATTCTATTTAGAAATGTTTTCTCCAGATAAATACACTTCTCCTCCTCCTCCCTGGACTAAATTAGGACACTGGGCTCCTTTGAGTTGCCTGGGGATGGTGTCAGTATTTTGATATATTTATACCAGTCCTGCTCAGGCTCATAAAGTGCTTAATTAAAGTGTGCATTGGTGGTAAAGCCTGGTCTTTAATGAGACTGGAGTGGGGTCATCTTATTTAAAGGCACAGTTCTCACCATAGACCTCATTAGGCAATCAACACACATCCAAGCTTTTTCTTCCCACTGAAATGCAGGGTTTTCATCAATAATAACTCATTTGTGGAACTGTGCTTGAACGTAAGTGAGGCTAGCTTGAACGTAAGAAGGTCAACTTCCTCTAACAGACACTACAAACTTGGGGTTTGAGCAGCATCACTGCATCAGCCCAGTGGGTGGCAAGGGGCTTTGATTATTCTAAGAAGCAGGCCCTAGGATGGGTGTGAGAGAGAACTCACACATCTATCTGAAAGAAGGCCCAACAGAGGGGAAGCAGGGAGGAGAAAGAGGTTTTTGTGAGCTTTGAAATAAAGAAAAGAATATCATCTGGTTAGTGCATGGTCTAAACAAGTGGTAACTTTCAAACCTCAACTTCTATCTTATCAGTACCAAAAATATTTTGTTTGGACTGATGCCATGTGAATCTCTTGGAGCTGCTGTTATATCCTGTGTCAGTAAATGATTGTTTTTAGCTGCCAGTAGAGACTGGAGTATAATGTTTTTAACAAATTAGGATTTTTGTATTTATTTGTAAGAGAATCCAGAAGTGGGCAGTTCAAGGCTGGTGGGATAGATGGTATAATAGGGTCTCAGGGGCTTTCTATATTTCTGATCCACCATCCTTAGCCTTTGTGCTTTAAACTCTATGTGGTTTCCCTCTTCAAGCACATTCATGGTCACAAGATTGCTGCTGGAACTCCAGTCATCATGTCTATATTCCAGGAAGAAAGAGAGGAAGGGAAAAGGTAGAAGCAGAACCATTTTTGCTGCATCTGCCTTTTAAAGGGTTCTCATGGAAACCCTACCCAACCGATTTTACTTACATCTCATTGGATACTCATAGCCACAAAGAGGACTTGAAAAAATGTAATCTTTCAGCTCTGTGCTTTTCTGCCTGAATAAAGACAGAATTTGCCTCTGACACTAAGAAAGAAGGGGAGCATGAATATTGCAAGGCAGTTGAAAGTCCCTGGTACCCTCCCCTACCTCAGTTCTCCCCTGTTTTCCATGACTTACAGGCATCCCCCTAGTCCCCCTCTTCCTTTTCCCACCTCCATATGATGGGGCCCCAAGACCTGGTTAGCAGTATCTGAAAGATAATTCATTGACAGCATAATGAGTTAGCTAAGTGTCACCAGGTATTTACTATGCTTCAGGCATTGCTTTAAAAGGTTAGCACATCATGAAGTGGGGTGACCAATCTTCTGTCCCGGGGAGGGAGACCGGGAGCATTGGGAGGATTTCGCCAGCCAAGTGTAGTCCAGCCTTGGTCTCAGGGAGATGCCAAGGCAGCCCAGTTTGCTGGTAGAGTGTGGGGCTCTGGCAGCAACTGTCACATTTGGAATTATTGCCCCACTTTATGGGCAAGTAATTGAATCTCTCTTTGCCTCAGTTTTCTCCTCAGTAAAATGGGGATATGATAGTACTTGCTTTGAGGGTGTATTAGCTTCTTGTGGCTGCTGTTACAAATTACCACAAACTATGTGGCTTCAAACAATAGGAATTTATTCCTTGCTCCAGTGTTGGAGGCCAGAAGTCTGAACTGAATATATTGTCAGGGCCACACTGCCTCTGGAGGCTCTAAGGGAGGGGCCGTTCCTTGACTCTTCCAGGTTCTGGTGTCTTCCAGCATTCCTTGGCCGTGGCTGCATCACTCTGATCTCTGCCTCCATTTTCATATTGTCTTCTCCTGTGTTTGTGTCTAGCCTGTCTTTGCCTCTTACTTATAAGGACACTTTTGATGGCATTTAGGACCTACCTAGCTAATCCAGGATGATCTCCCGATCTCAAGATCCTTAACTTAATCACATCTGCAAAGACCCATTTTTCCAATAAGTTTCTGTGGATGACAACTTCGGAATTATCTTTGGCACTGAGGATCTGCAAGTACTCAGACACAGTGCCTGGCACTTGGTCAGCACTTAATAAATGTTAGCTCTCGTGGTAGCTGTGCTGTCTCATGGGGTTCTCTGGAGAGCAAAAGCCCTGTGGCAAAGACCCTGGCTGGTCACATTTTCCTCTTTTCCAACACAGCTTTACGCTTTACCAGGAATAATCATAACCGTGATTGACTCAACACCACTGTCCCAGTTGCTGCATGTGGGGCTCCACACCTCTTCTCACTGAATTCTTATGATAGCTCTGTCATGGTCACCAGTTTACAGCAGAGGAAGCTGGGTTCAGAGAGGTTAAGTTGCTTCCCCAGGATTTCACAACCAGCAGGTGAGAGAACTGACATTCACACTCATTCTCCGTCCCTCTCACCATGCCATTTGTTTTCAACATGCCTTGTGTATGCTCTGAAGGGCTTCTGTGAAAAGGAAGAGTGGGCCAAAGAATTAGGTGGTGCCAGGGGACCCGGAGAAAAAGAATATGTATAGAAGCACAACATCCAGATGGTATTAAAAATTATTAATCTAATAGGGAAGGTGCAGCCTCATCAAAATGAATGTGTAATCTCCGTCTCCACCTTTCCTTTTGCCAAGTGGCACTTGCCTCCATCTCATCCTGTTTTTTCCTTGGTGAAGAACGTTCCTTCTCAGGCTCACACAATATTTCCTGTCCTTATTGTGACTCTTGTGATCTCACATGTTGGCTCTGACTACAGTCTCTGTTGATGTTATTTTGCAGTTGATCATCAGCCTATATTTTCCTGCCCTCCCCACAGACATGTGGGCTCTGCACAGTAGAGTTGGCAGTTAACGTTGTAAAACTGTGTGTTTATTGTCAAATGCATATGTTTTGTTTCCCAACCAGTTGGTAAAACTCTTGCACACAGGGACTGAGATTAATACATCTTGCCCCCTGTTTCTAGTTTTATGTCCCAGACATAGTAGATGATTAGCATTTGCTCCAAAGAAGTGATGGGAAAACATCCCTCTAAAAGATGCAGGGGTCATGGGATTGCTGGTATGTTTTACACCCCTGCAAGCTATGAACACTTGAGAATCTAACCTGGAAGTCCAACTCTGCACTGTGTAGGGGATTCCCAAGGGCAGGTTTTTTCTAATAATGATTAATCTCCCCCACTTTTGGAAGCTATCTGCCTCCACAGTATTGGTCCCAGGCATTGGCAATGTCATGTTCCAAGTCCCCATCTTGTCTTTAAGGCAGTTTCTACTGTTGACCTTCCCGGCCCCACTGGATTCCTTTGTAGCAGGAAGTAGACACCTCCTTAGCTTGAGTCAAGTTGTTAGAATGCAGATTGGAAATGTTCTTAAGGGATAGTGATTGTTCAGCCCCTCACCGTGGCTATGCAATAAACAACAGACAGCTCACCAGTGTGACATTCTAATAAATACACTCAATTTAAATCGGAGGCTGCTTCATGGGGATGGCTCCCTTGAAATTACTTCCTTACTTTGTTTCTTGAGAAAATTTGCATTTTATAGAACTCAAAGGAGCTGGAGTTTCTGTTCCACCATTACAAATGCACAGTATGTTCTCAATAGGTGGTTTGCTGTGTAGACACTAAAACAAACTGCTTTCTCTTATTTCTATCCCTTCTCACTTCTTTTCTCACTTTCAAGTTTTTTTCCTATTATTTAAAAAAGAATAGAGACAGATTTCACTATAGTGCTCAGGCTCATCTTAAGCTCCTAGCCTCAAGTGATCCTCCTACCTTGGCCTACCAAAGTGCTGGAATTAGGCATGAGCCACCACACCCAGCCTCAACAAATTTTTATCATATAGTTACTATAGTTTTTGTTTTAAGTATTTTCCTAGGGCACCTTCATGGGTCAACCCTGTCCTACTCTTGATGTGGAGTCAGTGCAGGGGAAGAAGTCCTAGGACAGGGAGGAAGCTATGAGTTCTCTTCACTGTCTAAGCAGGAGGCACCTCCTGCTCCAGAGGAGAAGAGGGTCTTAAATAACAATTAAATACTCTCACCCAGAAGTGACACATGGTATTTCCACTTGCATCCCATTTGCCAGAACCCTTTGGCCCATCTAACTTGCAAAAGCAGAATCGTTGTACTGTTCTTTGGTTAGGAGGAAAGAAGAATTAGAGTAGGCAAGCCCTAAAAAGCTCTACTACAGGAATCATTTGGTGATCTTAGGAGAAATACAGATGCCATGGTCTTGCCAGTAGAAAGTCTGATTCAATCGCCCTGAAGCGGGGCCTGGGAATAAAAAACTGGCAAATGTTCCAAATGATTCTGATGTAGGTGGTACATGGATGGACAGTGGGAACCACTGCTTTAGAAAACCCAATCCCGCCTCGGGTGACTATTGGCTGTATAGGTGATAAGACTGATATGTGTCCAGGAATGTGAAAAACAGTCAATGTATAATTCAGTGCCAAATACGAAGCATATGTAATAAGTGCTGCGGTCCCTACAGGAACAGTGAGCAAATTATTATTTTCTTTTTAATTTTGCTATGCTGTAAGCTTCAGTTTATAAATTAGAAAATGTCAAGGTGACTGTAAACCCTACTTTCCTTGCCCTGTGATTCCTGGAGTGCGTCTCTGGTCAGGCACATCTCTGGCTCCTCCATGGGGTGTCTAAACCCATGGCTTCCTTCTTGTCCCAGAACCTCTTCCCTACCAGAGACTCCACATCAAGGGTGGGATAGGGTTAACCCTGGGAAGGTGAACAATCCGGTGCTCTGGGCAGATAAATAGCATGGGTTTCCTTCAACTGGAAGAGAGGCTGAGTGCTGAGGAGAGGAGAAAGTGGCTTGGTGGTGGCCGTTCTTACCTCCCTCTGGATGCAAGCAGAAAGGAGCCCACTCTATAGTTCACTGGACCAAATCTCCCTGGAATAGATTTTTGTGGCCATTTGCTAGAATTTGAGCATAACCCTCTGGGTCTCTCCACCTACCTCCCAAACCTATAATCTCAAACAGCTATCAAAGCCTCCTTTCCAATGACATACAATGCTTACCCCACAGAAGTTCCGGAGGTTGCAACTTTCTCCACCTTAGATATTATTTCCAGTGAATTTTATCCACCCTGCAACGCTTCCAGCTCCCCAGTGATGTTCCAGTGTCCTTTAGATCTGAGACCCAGCTGCTCCACCCCTTAATCTGGCTCAGCTGAGGACCCTGGGGGATTCTCCAGCCTCTGAGGCCAAGGCATGCTTCATTAAAAGAGGCTTTGTTAACTGGGCGCAGTGGCACATGCCTGTAATCCCAGCGCTTTGGGAGGCCAAGGTGGGCAGATCACAAGGTCATGAGTTCAAGACCAGCCTGACCAACATGGTGAAACCCCGTCTCTACTAAAAATTCAAAAATTAGCTGGGCATGGTGGCATGTTCCTGTAATCCCAGCTACTTGGGAGGCTGAGGTAAGAGAATCTCTTGAACCCGGGAGGCAAAGGTTACAGTGAGCTGAGATGATGCCACTGCACTCCAGCCTGGGTGATAAAGTAAGACTCCGTCTCAAAAAAACCAAAAGAGGCTTTGTTGCTGGTGAGTTTGACCTGGATTATGATTCTATTAGGTGGTCTGGGGCAGGCTGGATACCTCAGCTGGTTAGAGAGAGGGAGTGATAATCACTTTTTAGCTTGACTTTAAATAAGTCACTCATAATTTCTCGACAGTTTCACTCTCATCAGATTTGCTTGCCATATAAAGCTGCCTGTGATTTCCTGAACTGACCTCTAATTCTCTTACCTCAACACGATTCTCAAGCTGTTTCTTCTACTAGAGCAAGGTATTTAGGTGTCTCCTCCTCTCTCTTAAATTCCCCTCCAATTCTTAGCAGTTTCCTTTATGCAGGTAACAATGGCTTTGTTCTTCCTCTTGACCACAAACACACTTATTTAAAGAGTGTATCTTTTTTATTATTGTACTCAAAACAACATCTAGCCCAGTACTTTGCATGCTATAAATCCTCAATCTGTGCTTGTTGAAAGTCAGCAGAATAGTTTTCAAGCTTTTCAGCAGAATGGAAGCAGAGGCGATGCCCATAGGATCTTCTCGGAGAGTTCTTAAAGGGGTCATGTAGGGTGATGGGGGCAGCTGGAACCTATGACAAAGGCAGGCAGAGCCTTCCTGTTGGTCCCTGTCCAGAGTGATCTGGAAGTCTCTTTTAAATTTAATTTTATTTATTACTTTTATACCACCACTGAAATGCCTGAAGTTCATGGAAGCCCTTAAGGGCTCATTTCATTAGGGGGATACAGTCATACTTAAGAATAAACTTTATATATTTTGGTCCAGGAAATACATCTACCTCAGAAGGAGTACGGTCCCTGGGTCTATCTCCAGACAGAATAGGAATGCAGCTGAGTTACAGTTCAAGGCTGAACCCCAAGGGTCTATGGGTTTATAGCTCCACCTGCTGATGTCTGAGGCTGGGACTTGGGACTAGACAAGGGTGCCTGTCCAAAGGTTCTATCTAGGATTCTGACTTGGAGAAGGGAGAGAAGAATCAAAGAGGATCATTGTGCCTGATGCTGAGAGGGGCAAGGGATGGGAAGAGTTTGTGCAGGACACTCTAGAGGAATATGGGAGACCTGAGTCATCTCATAACCTTTCAGGCTCCAATGCCATAGAACAGAGCTTCTAGAGTCTTCTAGATCCAGCTGGTCTACCCATCTTTGAATTACCCTGACACTCATTGTGGACCTGGAATGAACAGAACTGTATGAATTGCTCATTCTGGCCCAGAGTGGGTAGCTTGAATACTCTGTTAGACGTTAGTTCACATTCTTTGGGAAAGGCTGGGATAGGTTTCTTTTGGAAAGAATTAGAAAAGAGAAAAGAGAAACAGAAAAAATATTAGGGGACCAGAAAAGTAGAAAAGAGAAGTGCTCCATGATACCTAATAGGTGCTTAACATGTTTTTTTGAATAAATTATATGAATGATTGAATTCTTGGAACTGAATAAAAGAATAGAAAGTACAATAAAATAAAAACAGAAAAATGAAAAGAAATAGTCACATGATGATGAAAACAAGTAGGAGTTGATTAGAGGGGAAAAAGCCAATAGTAAAATTTAAGAGATTAGAGGAATAAATTAACTCTCAGACAGACTTCCTCCTTGGGTTAGCCATATAGTTACCTGAAGCTCCAGAATCATGTCCCAGGTCCAAGTACACAAGAAAGAGATCCTTTACAAGTCCCTATATTTTCTCAGATTTAAGCAACAAGACACTCTGTGACTGTCCCTGAACTAATCATGGTGGTCCAGGATGGGCTGGCTGGGGAATGAATGATACCAACTGGCCAGGCCTGGATCACAAGTCCCGCCCTAACAACAGCTTATTAGAGGCATTTGATGTACTCATAGGCTAGGCTGATGCACTTGCTCCATTTGTAGGGCTGGGGGATGGAGCCCCACCCACAGCACAGAGAATAAGAGTAGAAAAAGTGTGCTCTTAGATCAAAGAGTGGAGTATGGGTGTGGAGTTGCCAAAACTTTAAAACATCTTCTACATCAATTTTTTCTATTATTATTATTATTATTATTATTATTATTTTGCTTGAGTAACTCTTCTTTGCTCGTTGGGAGTATACTAAAGCATTACTTCCTTAAGGAAAGCTCCCCTGACCTATTTTTGACTTCAGATTAGATGCCCCAGAACATAATCTGTGTTCTCATAACTCTCCCTTCCAGAATAGGGCCTCCTTCAAGGCAGGAGGTTTGTCTTTTTTCCTCTGTATCCCTAGTACTGAGGGCAGGGCTTGGTATAATTGTTTGCTGGATAACTGAGAGAGAATGAATGCATATACACTTGCAGCAGTGTGTCTCAGAGTTAGATGTGGCCTCTTGCCCCCTAGAGGGACACAGCTACATTGAGATGGCTGCACCCAGGAGTGGTGGAGCTTTTGCTCAAGCAGAAGCCAGTATTTCTGGAGCTGGAGCTAGGATGGGAGCTCTATGCTAAGCACACAGACAGAGTGGTGAAGGGGGCATCACCTCTCCAGGAGAAGATTGTCTGGCCACTCCAAAGTGGTGGTATTGTTTCAGGCTCCCAGACACCAGGAACTGAGTCTGCCCTTCATGTAGGGCCCCAGAAGGGCATCTGGTCATCTCAAGCCTTAGAATTGTGTTTTTCTCAGGTCCACCCCTTTTCTTCTATTGTACCACCCTCTTCTGGTCTCATAACAGTGTCTCTGCCCCTAATCTTTGCTTTGCCTTTCACCTAACTCCTCTGAAACTTGCTCACCACTGCCAAAGAATGGTCCTTAAACACAATTATGATGTCACCCACTTTATGAAAAACCTCAGTGAGTCCTTAGTGCTTCCAAGATAAATTTTAAATTCTCCAACCTGGAATTAAAGTTGTCAATCTGTCTCCAAACTCATATGTATCCTTATCTCTCAGTCCTCACCTCCTAGACTTATGCACCAGCCTATAACCTGCTCTCCCCCATCGCATCTGCACTGCTTCCTCCTCACTGTACATCCGTTGTCCCTCTTAGTGTCCTCATTTTTCACTTTTGTTATCCAATCCTACTTTTCCTTAATTCTTGCAATTGTCTGACCTCTTCTACCCACAGCAATCTTTTCCTTCTCCAAACCATTTAGTTTTTGAGACGGGATCTTGCTCTGTCATCCAGGCTAGAGTGCAGTGGTGCAATCTTGGCTTACTGCAGACTTAACTTCTTGGGCTCAAGTGATCCTCCCACCTTGGCCTCCCAAAGTGTTGGGGATTGCAGGCATAAGTCACTACACCAGGATTTTTTTTTTTAAGACGGAGTCTTGCTTTGTCACCTAGTCACTGTAGCCTTGACTTCTCAGTCTCCAGAGATTCTTCTGCCTCAGCATCTCAGGTAGCTGGGACTACAGGTGGCCCACAACCATGCCCAGCTGATTGTTTTTGTAGAAATAGGGACTCACTATGTTTCCCAGGCTGGTCTCAAACTCCTAGGCTCAAGAGATCCGCCTGCCTTGGCCCCCCAAAGTGCTGAGATTACAGGTGTGAACCTCTCTGAACTGTTATATTCCTAGAAATGTTGAGTTTGTATCTGTTGTATCAATCATTCACTTGACACTTAATTATCTAAGCCCATTATTTGATTATAAAGTTTTTTTGTACACCATCTAGCCATGTGCTCGGAATGCAGTAAATGTACAATAAGTGTTTGTTAAATGAAAAAGCAAAGGGGAAAAATGTTGAGTGGAAGGGGCTAAATGTGTATTGTGACTTTAGAGTTCTTTGGATTTGTTTTAGTTTGGTTGTGAATGCAACTTGTGCCCTTTGGCTTGCCACTTATTTGCTGAATCTCATTTCCACATTAGTAAACTGAGGCTAATCTTCCCAGCCCTACGGAGGTTACAGGTTATGGTGAACGCCAAATGATAGGTCATACATGCAATACTTTATAAACTCCTAATGATAAGCTATTAGGGCTTCTCTTTTCATTTCAATTACAAAATGTTTTTCTTTTTACTTTTAGACTTGCAACCTTATTTCTCGAAAGAGGGCCCAACAGGATAGGCAGTGTTTACAAAAAGGCTGTTTACAGACACTTCACAGATGAAACCTACTCGATAGAGATCCCTAAACCTCCCTGGCTTGGATTCCTGGGCCCCATCTTGAGGGCTGAAGTGGGTGATGTGATTGTCATTCATTTAAAGAACTTTGCTTCTCGACCTTACTCTCTGCATCCACATGGCGTTTTCTACAACAAAGATTCAGAAGGTAAATATCAATCGTCTATTATTGGGGTCTTGTTTCTGTTTCATGAGTAAGGTAACTGTCAGAGTTAAAGAGATTTTAGGAGCACAGTGATTACATGGATATATTTGTCTTCTCTCTTTCTCCTTCTCCATCCATCTCCATCTATCTATGCTGTTTCTCTCTTCCTCTTCTTGCTTTTTTTTTTTTTTTTTTTTTTTTTTTTTAGGAAAAATAACACAAATTACCCCAGGCGTGTGTTGAGGTGCAAAAAAATTGCAAAAGACAACCACCCGATCCCAGGGTCAA
>CAUYLG010053491.1:0-68891 GCA_963573385.1 Cacajao melanocephalus | reverse complement strand
CTGAGGAGTGATTTACTTCCAATTATGTGGTCAATTTTAGAGTAGGTGTGATGTGGTGCTGAGAAGAATGTATATTCTGTGGATTTGGGGTGGAGAGTTCTGTAAATGTCTATTAGGTTTGCTTGGTCCAGATCTGAGTTCAAGACCTGGATATCCTTGTTAATTTTCTGTCTCATTGATCTGTCTAATATTGACAGTGGAGTGTTAAAGTCTCCCATTATTATTGTGTGGGAGTCTAAGTCTCTTTTTAGGTCATTAAGAACTTGCTTTATGTATGTGGGTGCTCCTGTATTGGGTGCATATATATTTAGGATCATTAGATCTTCTTGTTGCATTGATCCTTTTACCATTATATAATGCCCTTCTTTGTCTCTTTTGATCTTTGTTGGTTTAAAGTCTATTTTATCAGAGCCCAGGATAGCAACTCCTGCTTTTTTTTACTCTCCATTTGCTTGGTAAATCTTCCTCCATCCCTTTATTTTGAGCCTATGTGTATCCTTGCACATGAGATGGGTTTCCTGGCTACAGCACCCTGATGGGTTTTGACTTTTTATCCAACTTGCCAGTCTATGTCTTTTAATTGGGCATTTAGCCCATTTACATTTAAGGTTAATATTCTTATGTGTGAATTTGATTCTGCCATTTTGATGCTAGCTGGTTGTTTTCCCAGTTAGTTGATGCAGTTTCTTCATTGTGTTGATGCTCTTTACCATTTGGTACGTTTTTGAAGTAACTGGTACTGATTGTTCCTTTCTATGTTTAGTGCTTCTTTCAGGAGCTCTTGTAAGGCAGGCCTGGTGGTGTTGAAATCTCTGAGCAATTGCTTGTTCATAAAGGATTTTATTTCTCCTTCACTTATGAAGCATAGTTTGGCTGAATATGAAATTCTAGGTTGAAAATTCTTTTCTTTAAGGAAGTTGGATATTGGCCCCCACTCTCTTCTGGCTTGTAGGGTTTCTGTTGAGAGATCTGCTGTGAATCTGATGAGCTTCCCTTTGTGGGTGACCTGACCTTTCTCTCTGGCTGCCCTTAGCATTTTTTCCTTCATTTCAACCCTGGTGAATCTGATGTTTTTGTCCCTTGGGGTTGCTCCTCTTGAGGAATATCTTTGTGGTGTTCTCTGTATTTCCTGGACTTGAATATTAGCCTGCTTTGCTAGGTTGGAGAAGTTTTCCTTGATAGTATCCTGAAGAGTGTTTTCCAGCTTGGATTCATTCTCTCCGTCTCATTCAGGTATACCTATCAAATGTAGATTAGGTCTTTTCACATATCCCATATTTCTTGGAAGCTTTGTTCATTTCTTTTTACTCTTTTTTCTCTAATCTTGGCTTCTCATTTTATTTCATTGAATTGATCTTCAATCTCTGATATCCTTTCTTCTGCTTGGTTGATTCGACTACTGAAACTTGTGTATGCTTCATGAAGTTCTTGTGTTGTGTTTTTCAGCTCCATCAATTTATTTATATTCTTCTCTAAGTTGTTTATTCTTGTTAGCATTTCGTCAAACCTTTTTTCAACGTTCTTAGTTTCTTTGCATTGGGTTAGAACATGCTGTTTTAGCTCAGAGAAGTTTGTTATCACCCACTTTCTGAAGGCTGTTTCTATCCATTCATCAGACTCATTCGCCATCCAGCCTTGTTCCCTTGCTGTTGAGGAGTTGTGATCCCTTGGAGGAGGAGAGGTGTTCTGGTTTTGGTTGTTTTCATCCTTTCTGCACTGGTTTCTTCCCATCTTTGTGGATTTATCTACCTGTGGTCTTTGTAGTTGGTGACTTTTGGATTGGGTCTCTGAGAGGACATCCTTTTTGTTGATGATGAAATTATTTCTTTCTGTTTTTTAGTTTTCCTCTAACAGTCAGGCCCCTCTGTTGTAGGACTGCTAGAGGTCCATTCCAGACCCTACTTGCCTGGGGATCACCTGCAGCAGCTGCAGAACAGTAAGGGTTGCTGCCAGTTTCTTTTTCTCTTATCTTTGTCCCAGAAGGATACCTGCCAGATGTCAGCCTGATCTCTCCTTTATGAAGTGTCTCTTTCAATATACAGGGGTCGGGGAGCTACTTGAGGAGACATTCTGTCCCTTATGGGAGTTCGAGTGCTGAACTGTGAGCTCCACTTTTCCATTCAGAGCTACTGGACAGGTACGTTTGTCTGCTGCAGCAGAACACATAGCCACCTTTTTTTTCCCAGGTGCCCTGTCCTGGGAAGGTGGGGCTCTATTTATAAGTTCCTGATGAGCTGCTGCCTTTTTTCAGAGGTGGCCTGCCCAGCAAGGAGGTGCCTAGTCACAGTCTGCCAGCAGAGGCTTTACTGAGCTGCCATGGGCTCTGCCCAGCTGCTGTGTGAACTTCCCTGTGGTTTTGTTTATAGAGGTATAGTTAGAACTGCCTCAGTAATTGCAGTCTGCCTCAGTAATGGCAGACTGTCTCTGTAATGGCAGACTGCCTTGATAATGGTGGATTGTCTCTGTAATGGTGGACTGCCTTGGTAATGGTGGACTGCCTCAATAGTGGCAGATGGCCTGGGTAGTGGTGGACTGCCTCAGTAATGGAAGACACCCTTCCCCCCACAGAGCTGTACCATCCAGGGTCCAGCTGTGCTTGCTGTTAAACTCTCAATCCAGAGCATTTCAGAATCCTGGTCATTGCGGGGGTGTGACCCGCCAAGCCAGATCATGTGGCTCCCTGTTTCAGCCCCCCTTTTTTTTCAGTTGAATGGGCAACTTTTTCTCCCAGGCATTCCAGGCACCAGTTGAAACAGCCACTCAGATTTGTGTGTTTGTGTGGAGACCTGCTGTGCCAGCTGAAACAGCCATGCTGGAGACTCTCATGGCACTTTTCTGCTCCGAAATCTTTTGGTCTGTGGGCAGTAAAAACTCATTTGGAAATGCAGTGACTACTCACCCTCTGCATTCTCACTGGGAACTGCACTCCAGAGCTATTCCTATTCAGCCATCTTGTATACTTCCCCACTTTTTAACCTAAGCAAGATTTTTTTTTCAAAATATTTTTTAAAAATTGCCACATAGTAGTTGTACAGATTTATGGGGTACATGGTGTTGTTATGATACATATGATATATAGGAGTTAGATCAGGATAATCAGCTATCCATCATCTCAAAAATTTATCATTTCTTTGTATTGGGAACATTCAATATCCTCCTTTTAGCTATTTGAAACTATATAATATATTGTTGTTAACTATGCTTATCTTACACTACTACAGAACACTAGAAGTTATTTCTCCTCTCTAGCCATAATTGCATTTTTTTTTTTTTAGATGGAATGTTCCTTTGTTGCCCAGGCTGGAATGCAGTGGTGTAATCTTGGCTCACTGTAACCTCCACCTCCCAGGTTCAAGTGATTCTCCTGCCTCAGTCTCCCGAGTGGCTGGACTACAGGCATGCATCACTACACCAGGCTAATTTTTATATTTTTAGTAGAGACAAAATTTTACTATGTTGGCCTGGCTGATCTTAAACTCCTGACCTCACGTGATCCATCCACCTCAGCCTCCCAAAGTGTTGGGATTACAAGTGTGAGCCACTGTGCCCAACCTCCTTTCTTGATTTATTAAAAAACGGACTCAGCTTTCTATATCCTAACCTATAAAAGAGTGCTTTTCAGACTGGATGTATTTTACCTAAGAATCCCACTTATCTTATTGTTAGAATTGACACACCACTAGGTAGAACATGGGATCATTAGTTGATTGCAATATTTCATACACTGTTGCAAGCTAAAATCTTTTCCATCAAGGTCGGCAGTATAATCAGTTATGTGGGCAGACGCTTTTATTCAGTAGAGATATGGCTAGATTTGTTATAAGTGACAAATGTCATCAGCTAACTGGATAAGAAGTCTGCCTAACAAAGAATGTTGTTAGCATTGTGTTCAGAAAAGTTTGTAATAGCCAGCCTTACTATTATGAATCTATTACATTATACATTTACATGTGGAAGTCCAGCACTCAAAAGTTACTTTCTTTTTAAATATGAATCTTCAAATTTATGTTAAAACCATGTTATCCGGTACCTTAATTAGTTCATAATTAAGTTAGTAGTCCATAATTTAAAAAATAAAGCTCATGTAGTTTTGTGAAACAGTCTCACACACACACACACACACACACACACACACACACAAATACACAAACACATCCAAACCTCACATGCTGACATTGACCACAGAATTCCTTATTTAAACATGCTAACATCATAACTACAAACAAAATGCTTATCAGTATACATATAAAACATAACCAAGACAGTGTGATTTTGGTACAGGAATAAACTACAAATGGAACAGGATAAAGTTCAGAAACAGACCACTGTATGTATGTTCAACTGATTTATGTAAAAGAACACTGCATGTAGGGGAAAGAATGCTTTATCTTTTCATTAAATGATGCTGGGTTTAATAGATACCTATAAAAATAAGGACCTTGACTCCTATCTCACCCCATATACAGGAATTGATTCTAGATTGATTACTGAGCTAAATGTGTAAAGCAAAACAAAGGGAATTTTAGAGCAAAACATAGTGTACATTTTTTTTGTGACCTTAGAATAGGTAAAGAAATATTGAATAGAACATAAAAAGTATTAATCATGAAAGAAAGAACTGAAAACCTGGATTATATTAAGAATTTCTGTTTGTCAAAAGATACCATAAATGGATTAAGGGGAAAGATGGAGTGGAAGAAAATATTCACACTTCATATATATGACAAAAGACATCTGTCAAGAATCTATAAAGTGAAGGGCTTCAAGAGGCAGACCAGAGGCATTTAGTGAATGCTTCCTCCAGAAAGAGGAACCAAAATAGCAAGTAAATAATTACACATCGAATAGATCATCTGAGAGAGAAAACTGGCAGAAATGACAGGAAACACATGAGACACAGAAGGAGAGGGAAGTGAGGCAGCCAACTCAGCCAGAATTATCTAGGAATCCAGATAGACTTACCAGTGTGGGGAAAGGGTAAGTGACAGATCTCCACTAGCTCACATTCCCTCTGCAAATTCCTGCAAACCTAGCCATGGGAGAACCCACATGGCACCCGAGAATAGCATAAGGATCTGTCTAGAGACCACAGGATGGCTTTCCTCCAGAGAAGGCACTCACACTAGGTCCCACACACCCTAAGTCCTAGGCAGCTGTGGGATGGTGCCATTCTGAGAGCCCAGCCCCATCGGACTGCGTATTTTTCTGGGCCCCAATATCCCCCACATCTCCATAATCCTGGAGCCCTACTGACATCCCTCACATCTACTGAGGGGCTCAACAGCCAAAGTCATTCTGAGCAAAAAGAACAAAGCTAGAACTTCACACTAACTGACCTCAAAATATATTACAAGTTTAAAATAACCAAAACAGCATGGTTTGGGTTAAAAATAGATTCTCAGTGGAACAAAATAGAGGACCAAGAAATAAATCCATGTATTTACAGCCAATTAGTTTTCAACAAAGGTGCCAAGAACATACCTTGGGGGAATGGACACCCTTTTTAATAAATGGTCCTGGTAAAATTGGATTTCTAGATGCAGAAGAATGAACCTAGCACTTTCTCTCTCACCATATACAAAAATCAACTCAAGACAGATTAAAGAGTTAAACATAGGACTCAAAACTATAAAACTTCTAGAAGAAAACACAGGGGAAATAATCCAGGACATTCGTCTAGGCAAATATTTTATGGCTAAGACTTCAAAAGCACAGGCAACAAAAACAAAAATAGGAAAATGGGACCATAATAAATTAAGAAGCCTCTGCACAGCATAGGAAACAATCAATAGAGTGGAGACACAATCTGTTGGATCAGAGAAAATAACTGCAAATTATTCATCTGACAAGGGGTGAATATCTAGATTATACAAGGAACGCAAACAACTAAACAAACAAACAAAACTCATAATTCCAATAGGAAGTGTGCAAAGGATATAAATGGAAGATTCTCAAAAGAGGGTATACATATGGCTAACAGTTACATGAACAAAATGCTTAATGTTACAAATCACCAGAAAAATGCAAATCAAACCATGATAGGGTATTATTCCTTTCAGAATGGCTATTAATAAAAACACACAAAAAATAGCTGGAGCAAGATGGACAAATAGGAACAACTCTGGTCTGCAGCTCCTAGCGAGATTGATGCAGAAGTTGGGTGATTTCTATATTTCCAACTGAGGTACCTGGTTCACTTCATTGGGACTGGTTGGACAGTGGGTGCAGCCCATGGAGGGTGAGCTGAAGCAGGGTGGCACATTACCTCACCCAGGAAATACAAGGGGTCAGAGGATTTTTCTTTCCTACCTAAGGGAAGTTGTGAGAGACTGTACAGAGAGGAACAGTGCAAACTGGCCCAGATACTACACTTTTCCTATGGTCTTCACAGATTAGGAGATTCCCTCCAGTGCCTGGCTTAGTGGATCCCACCCCCACAGAGCCCAGCAAGTTAAGATGCACTGGCATGAAATTCTCCCTGCTAGCACAGGAGTATAAGGTTGACCTGGGATGCTTGAGCTTGGTGGGGATAGGGGTGTCTGCCATTGCTGAGGCTTGAGTAGGTGGTTTTACCCTCACAGTGTAAACAAAGTCACCAGGAATTTTGAACTGGGCAGTGCCCACCACAGCTCAGCAAGGCCGACTGCCTCTCTAGATTCTTCCTTTCTGGACAGGACATCTCTGAAAAAAAGGAACAGCCCCAGTCAGGGACTTATAGAAAAACCCCTATCTCCCTGGGACAGAGCACCTGGGGGAAGAGACAGCTGTGGGCACAGCTTCAGCAGACTTAAATGTCCCTTCCTAACAGCTCTGAAAAGAGCAGTGGTTCTCCTAGCACAGAATAAGAGACAGACTGCCTCCTCAAGTGAGTCCCTGACCCCATGTGTCTTGACTGGGAGACACATCCCAGTAGGGGCCAATAGACACCTCATACAGGAGAGCTCCAGCTGGCATCTGGTGGGTGCCCCTCTGGGTCAAAGCTTCCAGAGGAAGGAACAGGCAACAATCTTTGTTTTTCTGCAGCCTCTGCTGGTGATACCCAGGCAAACAGGGTCTGGAGTGGACCTCCAGCGAAACCTGCAGCAGAGGGCCCTGACTATTAGAAGAAAAACTAATAAACAGAACAGAATAGTATCAACATCAACAAAATATATGTCCACCCAGTGACCCCATCTGAAGGTCACCAATATCAAAGACCAAAGGTAGATAAATCCATGAAGATGGGGAGAAACCAGCACAAAAAGGCTGAAAATTCCAAAAGCCAGAAGACATCTTCTCTTCCAAAGGATCACAACTCCTCACCAGCAAGGGAACAAAAGTGGACAGAGAATGAGTTTGACAAATTGACAGGAGTAGGCTTCAGAAGGTGGGTAATAACAAACTCCTCAGAGCTAAAGGAGCACATTCTAACCCAGTGCAAGGAAGCTAAAAGCCTTGAAAAAAGGTTAGATCAATTGCTAACTAAAATAATCAGTTTATAGACGAACATAAATGACCTGATGGAGCTGAAAAACACAGCATGAGAACTTCATGAAGCATACACAAGTATCAATAGCTGAATCAATAAAGTGGAAGAAAGGATATCAGAGATTGAAGATCAACTCAATGAAATAAAGTGAGAATACAAGATTAGAGGAAAAAAGAGTGAAAAGAGATGAGCAAAGACTCCAAGAAATCTGGGACTATGTGAAAAGACCAAATTTATGTTTGATTGGTGTACCTGAAAGTGATGGGGAGAATGGAACTAAGTTGGAAAACATTCTTCAGGATATTATCCATGAGAACTTCTCCAACCTAGCAAGGCAGGCCAACATTCAAATTCAGGAAATACAGAGAACACCACAAATATATTCCTTGAGAAAAGCAACCCCAAGACACATAATCATCAGATTCACCAAGGTTGAAATGAAGGAAAAAATGTTAAGGGCAGCCAAAGAGAAAGGTTGGGTTTCTCACAAAGGGAAGCTTAGCAGACTAACAGCAGATCTCTAGTCAGAAACTCTATAAGCAAGAAGAGAGTGGGGGCCAATATCCAACATTCTTAAATAAAAGAATTTTCAATCCTGAATTTCATATCCAGCCAGTCTAAGCTTTATAAGTGAAGGAGAAATAAAATCCTTTACAAACAAGCAACTGCTGAGAGGTTTTTTTCACCACCAGGACTGCCTTATAAGAGCTCCTGAAGGAAGCACTAAACATGGAAAGGAACAACCGGTACCAACCACTGCAAAAACATACAAATTGTAAAGACCATCGACACTATGAAGAAACTGCATGAACTAATGGGCAAGATATCCAGCTAGCATCATAATGACAGGATCAAATTCAAACATAACAATATTAACCTTAAATGTAAATGGGCTAAATGCCCCAATTAAAAGACACAGACTGGCAAATTGGATAAAGAGTCAAGACCCACTGGTGTGCAATATTCAGGAGACCCATCTTACATGCAAAGACACATATAGGCTTAAAATAAAGGGATGAAGGAATATTTACCAAGCAAATGGAAATCAAAAAAAAAAAAAAAAAAAAAAAGCAGGGGTTCCAATCCTAGTCTTTGATAAAGGAGACTTTAAACCAACAAAAATCGAAACAGACAAAGAAGGGCATTACATAATGGTAAAGGGATCAATGCAACAAGAAGAGCTAACTATTGTCAATATATATGCCCCCAATACAGGAAAACCCAGATTCATAAAGCAAGTTCTTAGAGACCTAGAAAGAGACTTAGACTCCCGCACAATAATAGTGAGAGACATTAACACCCGACTGTCGATATTAGACAGATCAACAAGACAGAAAATTAACAAGGATATCCAGGATGTGAACTCAGCTCTGGACCAAGCTGACCTAATAGACATCTACCGAATTCTCCATCTCAGATCAACGGAATATATGTTCTTCTCAGCATCAAATCACACGTAATCAAAAATTGGCCACATAATTGGAAGCAAAACACTCCTCAGTAAATGCAAAAGAATGGAAATCATAACAAACAGTCTCTCAAACCACAGTGCAATTAAATTAGAATTCAGGATTAAGAAACTCATTCAAAACTACATAACTACATGGAAACTGAACAACCTGCTCCTGCATGACTACTGGGTAAATAACAAAATTAAGGCAGAAATAAAGATGTTCTTTGAAGCCAGTGGGAACAAAGACACAACATATCAGAATCTCTGGGACACATTTAAAGCAGTATGTAGAGGGAAATGAATAGCACTAAATGCTCACAACAGAAAGCAGGAAAAATCTAAAACTGACACCCTAACATCACAATTAAAAAAACTAGAGAAGCAAGAGCAAACAAATTCAAAAGCTAGCAGAAGACAAGAAATAACTAAGATCAGAGCAGAACTGAAGGAGATAGTGACACAAAAAACACTTTAAAAAATCAATGAATCCAGGAGCTGGTTTTTCAAAAAGATCAACAAAATAGATAGACTGCTAGCCAGACTAATAAAGAAAAAGAGAGAGAGAAGAATCAAATAGGTTCAATAAAAAAATGATAAAAGGGGTCGGGCCCAGTGGCTCATGCCTGTAATCCCAGCATTTTAGGAGGGCAAGGCAGGCAGATCACCTGAGTTCAGGAGTTCGAGACCAGCCTGGCTAACATGGTGAAATTCTTTCTCTACTAAAAATACAAAAATTAGCCAGGTGTGGTGGCAAGCATCTGTAATCCCAGCTACATGGGAGGCTGGGACAGGAGAATTGCTTGAACACGAGAGGCGGAGGTTGCAGTGAGCTGATATCACACCATTGCACTCCAGCCTTGGGGACAAGAGTGATCCTTTGTCTAAAAAAAAAAATGATAAAGGGGATATCACCACTGATCCCACAGAAATACAGACTACCATCAGAGAGTACCATAAACACCTCTACACAAATAAAGTAGAAAATCTAGAAGAAATAAATTTCTGGACAAATACACTCTCCCAAGACTAAACCAGGAAGAAGTCAAATCCTTGAATAGATGAATAACAAGTTCTGAAATTGAGGCAGTAATTAATAGCCTACCACCAAGTAAAAAAAGTCCAGGAACAGACAGATTCACAGCCGAATTCTACCAGAGGTACTAAAAGGAGCTGGTACTATTCCTTCTGAAACTATTCCAAACAATAGAAAAAGAGGAACTCCTCCCTAACTCATTTCATGAGGCCAGCATCATCCTGACACCAAAACCTGGCAGAGACACAATACAAAAAGAAAATTTCAGGCCAGCATTCATGAAGAACATTAATGCAAAAATCATCAATAAAATACTGGCAAACAGAATCCAGCAGCACATCAAAAAGCTTATCCATCACTATCAAAACAGCTTCATCCCTGGGATGCAAGGCTGGTTCAACATACACAAATCAATAAATGCAATCCATCACATAAAGAGAACCAATGACAAAAACCATATGACTATTTCAATAGACACAGAGAAGGCCTTTGACAAAATTCAACAGGCCTTCATGCTAAAAACTTTGATAAACTAGGTATCGATGGAACATATCCCAAAATAATAAAAGCTATTTATGAGAAACCCAGAACCAATATCATACTGAATAGACAAAAACTGGAAGCATTCCCTTTGAAAACTGATGTAAGAATGCCTTCTCTCACCACTCCTATTCAACGTAGTATTGGATGTTCTGGCCAGGACAATCAGGAAAGAGAAAGAAATAAAGGGCATTCAATTAGGAAAAGAGGAAGTCAGATTGTCTCTGTTCGTAGATGACATGATTGTATATTTAGAAAACCCCATTGTCTCAGCCCCAAATTTTCTTAAGCTGAGAAGCAACTTCAGCAAAGATTCAGGATACAAAATAAATGTCCAAAAATCACAAGCATTCCTACACACCAATAACAGACAGAGAGCCAAATCCTGAGTGAACTCCCATTCACAATTGCTACAAAGAACAAAATACCTAGGAATACAATTCATAAGGAATGTGAAGGACCTATTCAAGGACAACTACAAACCACTGCTCAAGGAAATAAGAGGACACAAACAAATGGCAAAACATTCCATGCTCATGAGTAGGAAGAGTCAATATTATGAAAATGGCCATACTGCCCAAAGTAATTTGTAGATTCAATGCTATCCCCATCAAGCTACCATTGATTTTCTTCACAGAACTGGAAAAAAAAACTAGTTTAAATTTCATAGAAAACCAAAATAGCCTGCATAGCCAAGACAATCCTAAGCAAAAAAAAACAAAGCTGGGGTCATCACACTACCTAATTTCAAACTATACTACAAAGCTACAGTAACCAACACAGAATGGTATTGGTTCAGAACAGAGGCCTTAGAAATAATATTACACATCTACAGCCATCTGATCTTTGACAAACCTGACAAAAACAAGCAATGGGGAAAGGATTCCCTATTTAAAAAATGGTGTTGGGAAAACAGGCTAGCCATATACAGAAAGCTGAAACTACATCCCTTCCTTACACCTTATACAAAAATTAACTCCAGATAGATTAAAGACTTAAACCTAAGACCAACAACCATAAAAATCCTAGAAGAAAACCAAGGCAATACTATTCAGGACATAGGCCTGGGCAATGACTTCATGACTAAAACACCAAAAGCAATGGCAACAAAAGCCAAAATAGATAAATGGTATCTAATTAAACTAAGAGCTTCTGCACAGCAAAAGACACTATCATCAGAGTGAACAGGCCACCTACAGAATGGGAGAAAATTTTTGCAGTCTATTTCTCTGACAAAAGGCTAATATCTGGAATCTACAAAGAAACAAATTTACAAGAAAAAAAAAAAAAACAACCCCATCAAAAAGAGGGTATAGAATATGAACAGATACTTCTCAAAAGAAGACATTTATGTGGCCAACAAACATATGAAAAAAAGCTTATCATCACTGGTCATTAGAGAAATGTAAATCAAAACTATAATGAGATACCATCTCATGCCAGTTAGAATGGTGAGCATTAAAAAGTCAGGAGACAACAGATGCTGGACAGGATGTGGAAAAGTAGGAATGCTTTTATAGTGTTGGTGGGAGTGTAATTAGTTCATCCATTGTGGAAGACAGTTTGGTGATTCCTCAATGATCTAGAACTAGAAATGCCATTACTGGGTATATATGCAAAGGATTATAAATCATTCTACTATAAAGATACATGCACACATACGTTTATTGCACACTGTTCATAATAGCAAAGACTTGGAACCAACACAAATGCCCATCAATGATGGACTGGATAAAGAAAATATGGCACATATACACTATGGAATACTATACAACCATAAAAAGAATGAGTTCACGTCCTTTGCAAGGACACAGATGCAGCTGGAAACCATAATTCTCAGCAAATTAACACAGGAACAGTAAACTAAACACCACATGTTTTCACTCATAATTGGGAGATGAACTATGAGAATACATGGACATAGGGAGGGGAACATCACACACCAGGGCCTGTTGGGGGCTAGAAGAGGGATAGCATTAGGATAAATACCTAATGTAGATGACAGGTTGATGGGTGCAGCAAACCACCATGGCACATGTATACCTATGTAACAAACCTTCACGTTCTGCACATGTATCCCAGAACTTAATGTATAATAACAAAAAGAAAAAATAAATAAAAGTCCAGATGGTAGTTTCCATTGATGGTATACTGACTGGAAAGGAAAATGATGAGGGTGACTGGTGATTGTCTGTTTTTTGTTCTGAAAGCTGATTATACAGGTTTGTACACTTTATGCCAATGTAATGAGTAATATACTTAGGTTCACTTTTCTCTATGTGTATTACATGTCAGTACAAATAGAAAATGGCATTTTTGATTTTGAATTAAAAATCATGTTTATATATATATATATATATATATACACACATACACATATATATATATGTGATATTCTTAGATGATATCAATTATCTTTTGCCTATTTTTAGTCTTATCCTCATACTTTAGAACACTTCTTGCTCTTACCTTATTGTCAGATTGTATAAATATTAGTCCATTTTCATACTACTGTAAAGAACTACCTGAGACTGGCTAATTTACAATGGAAAGAGGTTTTATTGACTCACAGTTCAGCATGGCCAGGGAGGCCTCAGAAAACTTACAATCATGGTAGAAAGCAAAGGGGAAACAACACACCTTCTTCACAAGGTGGCAGGAAAGAGAAGTGCTGACCAAAGAGGGAAGAGACCCTTATAAAATCATCAGATCCCATATGAACTCATTCACTATCACGAGAACAGAATGGGGGCAACTGCCACCATGATTCAATCACCTCCACTCGGTCTCTCTTGACACGTGGGGATTATGGGGATTACAATCCAAAATGAGATTTGGGTGCTGACACGAAGCCTAACCATATCACAGATATTTCTGGGATTTTACATACAGTATTTCAGGTTAACATGGCCTCAAAATCTTTCTTAGTCTCCTCAGTCCTTAGCAGTCTATTCTAAACCAGAGATACTGAGACCTAGGTATTCCTCAAATTCACCTCCAGACAGTCTGAATTAGTAGATGCAGGTTGAAGTCTCCAAGTGTCCCTGGTACATCTGTTAGGAATCTGGTCATGGAACTCCTGAAGTACACTGTCAAAGATAGCATAACATACCTCTATAGCAGTCTTGATGGCAGGAAAGTTATGGATCCGAATTTTAAAAGTTGGGCCGTCTACACTATAATTACTTCCTGGCACCCCCCCATGCTCTGATTCATCACATCTGATTGTATGTGGGCTGTCCGAAACCTAGATTTTTTAAAGCATCCCAGATGATTCTTACATTCATTAAAGTTTGAGAAACATTGTTTTTATGCCTGCAAACTTCATCCTTGTAAAAGAGGAAAAATAAATTATTGTAGCACATAGTAATGCCAAAGTTTTGTTTCAAAATACTTTCTCCCAATTTTCAGAATCTCATTTCTCTAAGTTATATATCAAGTTGCTACAATTTAGCAAGCATAACTGCGACTATTAGGAATTTCAGTAAAATGGTTACCTGGTAGTTCCTTAACATTTTGTAATTTACTCAACATACTTTTGACTAGCTCTTTTCAGTATAAGCAAAAACAAACAAGAAAACATTTGTATCTTTTACCAGAAAATGTAATATGATTTTAAAATAGAGATACAAAATGGCTGTAGCACACACCCAGTGCTGTTCTATAGTCAGCAAGGCTGAATTACTCTCTATGACTGAATGGCAATTTATTGTTCTAAACATTTTTTTAATGGGCTGACAATTTGTAATAGAGAAACAAAAGAATGCTTTTCCCTCTCTCTTATCAATTATATTTTCATTAAAAATATTTGCTAGTTATTCATAGTTAAATTAGAATAAAATAATTTGAATTTTATAAAGAATCTGTATTTTATTTAAGGACTCCTTGTAGTACATAGTAAATGTTTCAAAAAATGGCCTTACATATAATAATCGTTAATGAAATGCCTTGTAATCACTTCTGAAGCTACAAGGATAGAATTTCATGCCTCATCCTGTTAGACCCAAACATTACAGCTGATAAATGGCTATACTGCTTTAAGGGGGCTTGCAATATAGAAAACAAAGTTTTGTTCTTTTCCCTGGGCTTATGGGAAGACATTATCTTTGCTGTTGAAGGTTTTTTTCCCCCTTGTATTTTGCTTATATAGTAAAAAGGAAGTTGATGGAAGCTTAAAAAAAAAAGCTGCTGCGGCCATCTCCTCTAATGAGAAGATGAGTGAAAATAATTATTTGGTAAGTGGACAAATAATTTTTAAGTGAAACTACCCAGTTTCCCAGATAAAAACTATGCTGAATATTCTTTTAATGACTTTGATCTAATGCCAATTGTTAAATCCATAAAACAAATCACCTTCAAAGCAATCCAAGTTTCAGACTTATGCAAACTTTTTTCTTTCTTTTTATTTGGCAAGATGTACAAGGTATGCTGTCCAAAGATACGCTGTCCAAGTTATGCCGTCCAAGATCTCTTTCTTGGCACTCAGGAGTAAATAAAAAAATAAGTATATAAATAACAATTAATATTTTTTTAAAAACTCAAAACCTAAGTGTCTATCCCTAAAAATGTCTAAGAATCAGTCAGGTTGATCAACTTGGAGCAGAATTCCACATCATTTAGGGCATAATTTGAAAACCACTAACATCAAATTCCTTTAATATAGTGTTAATAATTGATGATATTTTGATGGGCACAGTGGCTCCAGCCTGTAATACCAACACTTTGGGAGGCTGAAGCAGGTAGATCACTTGAGCCCAGGAGTTTGAGCCCAGCCTGGCCAACATGGTGAAACCCTGTCTCTACAAAAAATTATAAAAATTAGCCAGGGTTGGTGGTACACGCCTGTAATCCCAGCTACTCAGAAGGCTGAGGCAGGAGAATTGCTTGAACCCAGGAAGCAGAGGTGGCAGTGAGCCAAGATCGCGCCACTGCATTCCAGCCTAGATGACAGAAGAAGACTGTCTCAAATAATAATAATAATATGATATTTTATTTTATTCCTTTAATGGAAGATGATTCTGTTTCTTTTTCTCTGTGTGCATATAAATGAAATGTATATATTATATCCATTTATTTATATAAACCATATATATATATGAGCAGCCATATATATACCTCATATATATATATATACACCCCATATATATATATATATACATACACACACACACACACATATATATATATACACACACACCATAGATAGATAGATAGATAGATATGGTTTCGGCAGGAAACATGGAAGAAAAATTTTCTGAATGAAATAATGTAGTATGAAGTCCTCAAAGAAACAGGCCATGGCTAAAAACCACTGAATTTATGAGAGGGGAAACAAATTCTAAGCCATTTTCAGCAGAGACCGAGAAATAATAGCATGAAGTAAATTTTCTACAGGAATCAATACTTGGGTCTCTTCCCTTTGTGAGACTACGTTTGTCATAATAGATGAAAGAGTGGAAATTTGTCTAAATAATACATTATATTTTTCTTTTTTTTTTAACCATGTACGCTAATTATGGAGATGGAGGTGTCCTTTGACAGATTGTTTAATACAGACAGTTTAACAACAGTTGAGCTATTGTGTATGCTTGTTAGAAATATTAACACATTTAGGCCAGGTGCAGTGGCTCACACCTGTAATCCCAGGACTTTGGGAGGCCGAGGTGGGCGGATCACAAGGTCAGAAGATGGAGACCATCCTGGCTAACACAGCGAATCCCCGTGTCTACTAAAAATACAAAAAATTACCCAGGTGTGGTGGCACACGCCTGTAGGCCCAGCTTCTCAGGAGGCTGAGGCAGGAGTATCACTTGAACCCAGGAGGTGGAGGTTGCAGTGAGCTATTGCACTCCAGGCTGGGCAAGCAAGATCCTAATATATATTTTGCTGCTGTGTGATCACTTTTTTATTATATTAATTTTATCTAAGTTAACAGATAACAGGGTAGTATACCCTACAGTATCACCATGGTATTAAAAAGTAATTCTTCTAAGAAAATAGAAACCATTTGGAAACAGATTAGCTTTTTGCTTTTTAATAAATGAACTTGAGGAACTCTCCAGGTATTGGCAAGTCAGGAATTGTCCAAGTCAGGAAATTATAACTTTAATGTTTTTAAAGAGGAACAAACTAAGGAAACCTTCCAAGAATTTATGGGTGGGAGAGGGTGAGAAGGATTGCGGGGGGAGAGAAAAAGAGAGAGGGAAAGGAAACAGATTCCCTCAAAGAAGGCTATTCAGGACAGAGGCTTGGGACTAACGAATGTGAATTCAAATGCTGTTTCTGCTGTAATCCATCTGAGGAATGATAACATCCTATCATTGGGTTTCAGCATCCTTATCAAGAAAAGAGATGGTTAATCTTTAAAGTTTCATCTTCATTTAGAGTCTACTCTTGTAAGGCTGTATAAAAATAAGATGTAAGATTTTTTACTTTGGTCTCTGTGTGAGGAAAGAGATAATAAGTTATTATGTGATTAATTATCTTTTCGCGCTTGCTGGTTTTGGGAATTCTTCTGCCAAGATTGCAAAAATTCATTTCTGTGTCCTTAATGCATAAAGCAGTGGAAGCTCATGAAATTTAATAAGATGCTTGTGACTCTGTGGTAGAGAACTGAAATCAGTTTTAGTTGACCAAAGCATGAGTTTTTCAAAGTAGCGAAGATTAAAAAGTATGTTTATTAACTTTTAGTGTATTTCTAGGTAATTTTAAATGTCATATTGGCACCATCTATAGATATTTAAGGTGAAGTGTACCTATGATTGTTTTATATTCTGATAATCAGTCCTTCTCTTTTATTTAAGCTAAGTAATATCAATTTCAATTAATCAGCAGATATACTCAATCGTTCATCTGATTCACAGCTAGCATTTGTCTGCTTGGGCTACAAGCCATTCAGGAAGATATCATTCTTCCTTTTGTCAATTTATATTCTAGACACATAGTATCTACGCTTTAAGCCTATTCTTTAGAATTTCTACAACTTCTATAAATATTTAAGCTTCATTTTTAATGATGAGTAGTCAAAGCTCCACCAAGGATATTTTAAGAGTTTTGCATGGATAATTGTTTTTTTCTCAATAAATGTTTGAATTTTTCAATGCTCAAATATTACATGGACATAATGATGCACAAAATAAAAAAAATGTTTAAAAGAATGACCTTATTAATGTATAGGAAAAGATATATTGTTGAATCTTTGTTTTGTGGGAGTATGTTTCTCAGTAATCTGACTTTTCCAGGCATAATTATTGAATTAATTGGAATGCAAAACAAAGAGCATATTTGTCAAAACGTTTTGACAAGAAGATGATGAGTACCATGGTATATACCTGTGGTTCCAGCTATTTGAGAGGCTGAGGCTGGAGGAACCCTTGAGCCCAGGTCTTTGAGGCAGCCTGGGAAACATAGTGACACCTCATCTCTAAAAGGGAATAGAATAACGACAATTTGCTGTAAACTGAATTTGAGGAAACAAATGGATGACTTTCAAAAACAAAAGCAAAGTCCCTGGACCCATTCTTTTTGCTCTTTTGTTTACTAGCCCTTTCTTATTATTTTACCTGGTTTAAATAGTTAGTTTGGAAGAAAAGCAATGAATAACATAATAGCTTTATAAATAAATGTTTGTTTCTCTGATACTGTTTTAGGTTCTGTTGGCTAGCAAACCCTCAGATGTTTTGGGTTTTATTTCTCCTAGATAGACACTTCAGTATTCATGAACTATGAGAAACTCACATCTCTGTAAATGACTTAAATTTTTTTGGTTGCTTCCAAAATAACATAGAAAGGCTTTTCATTGATTTCTATAGTAATTATATTAAATAAATTGAGCCAATCAGAAGAAGTCTGGCAACTGAGGCATTCTGATTAATTACATTTTTCTGTTTAACTGAATTTGTGTCAACTCTTTCTGGTTCCTACTCTTATAAAAAGTAAAACACATGATCAATTTTTAGTAAGCACTCTATATTAGATGTAGAAGAAGGGATAGATATTTAGACTAAATATATTCTAATTGTCAGATGTGTTCCATTTATTTTTGGAAATTCATGATCCTAAAATACGAGGTTATTTGTCTCTGCTTGTTTTTTCTCAAAGTAAAACGTTTGCTATTATCATCATTAAAATTTTAAATTAAGTCTTACAGATACTTTCATCAATAAATAAAAGTGATTAGAAAGTATGTTATCAATTGTTTTGTATTTACAATGGTGCTTTTTAAAACATAAAAGGTTCTTGAAAGTGTGTATTCCTTTAAATACAATGTTCTATAATTTTATCTGAACTATTAACTTATCAAGTGGTCTCTTTAAATTGCAAAGCCACCTTTAAAACTTTAAAATAATCTTGGAAAACTTCCTTATAGGCCTAGTTATACTAAGTTTTAAGTTCTGTGAAATTATTACAAATGATATATTTCAGTATTTTAAAAAAATAAGGCTTTGCTATTCTGTTCTTAGTAACCTATTTTATGGAATCATGTACATAATATTCCACTTCTTTTGAATGCTGATGGCAAAAAAAGAAGCCAATAAATTGTCTTTTAAAATACAGCATCTCTACTCTTCAAATGAGAGATTTCCAGCATTCTCCTAAAAGGCACAATTCGATTAGCTAATGTCCATGTAGGTTTCTGTGGAGGTGGGAAGGAAGACTGAAAGTGAGTTTGACAAGCCTGTATTTGCAAAGGTCTAGATCAATGCTTTTCAGAACTGAGTAAAGGCTGTCCCCCAGGAGGCAGGTTAAGCACAGCAGGATGTGAGCTCTCTTTCCTTTCTTCTACTCTGCTCTCTGTCATCACACATTTATCTACATGTTTTTCTTTCTGTATACTCATTTATTGACTAATAATATAGTTTGCTGGATAATATGGTATTTTCTAGAAATGTATATTAGATTCAGACCAACTGGCAGTATCCTCTAAAAATCTCCTAGATGGAGATTTCTTATTAGATTGTCCTCATTTAGCTCTTCTTTCACATATTTGTGTTGCACCAGGAAAAATGAGACAGATAATTCAATAAGAAAGCATTTTATTGAGTCATCCCATTGGAATTCCAAACACTTGTTTTAAATGATAAAACTAACTTTAAAACATTATCATTAAAAAAAGTACTTACAGCTTCACCATAGTAACTATTTATTTTTGCTTAATCCCTCTAAAAATTATTCATATATTCCTCTGAATTGGCATTATTATCATTATCCTGTATATGCCATTTTATTACAGTCTTTTGATGAATAACATTTAAAATTAATTAATTAAGACTTTCTGCATTATCAATTTTTTCATAGTCTAAAAAGCTGGCACTAGCTGATCAACTATTGAATTCAAAATCCTAGGCTAACCTTATTATATGTTTTCTCATTTGTACAACATAGGTGAGTGATGATGATTATTATGCCATTTACTAAGGATTGCAACAAGTAAGTAATTCATATGATATCACATAGGTAGCAAGTGATGGTTGAGAATTTGTAAGCGGATAGTTTAACCTAAGAACTTATGCCTTTAATCAATGTGCTATGCCATTTCTCACAAATAAAAATGAATGCTAAAGTAATAAGGACTGGATAATGTGGAGAAATACAGTTATGCAAAATTTATGTTAGGGATTTAAATCAATTTTTTTTTTACCTGATTACCCTCTGTGATTCTCCCTCCACCCCACTTCAAACTAAAAAATTGTTTTTGGGACATGGTTTAGTATTCCAGAGCTCTTAGAAGGAATATTCTTGTCTCTGGGTTTCAGAAAATGCTAGAAAAATGTAAACCAGATTTAGTGCTACATAAGGCCAGGAATCCGGGACAGATGTAAGGAATATTTGTGGGTGAACCTTCAAAACACACTTAATTCCATCAAACTAAATTAATCTACCATATGGTAAGTCAGATTTATAAAGGAAACTAGTGAAAACTGTGGATGTTAGATATGAAAATAGGAAGGGATTTTGTTTTAATAGCAAAAATAACTATAAGAAAAAAACAGAAAAGTATTTCAAAACACATCTGTGGAAGACTTCTTTGGCCCTTAGAGAAAGGTAGCTTTCATTTTTGAAAGAAATTATTTCCCAAGTCAAAAATGTTTTTATTTCTTTCTAGAACTTTTTTCTTCCAAATTTTTAAACAGAGAGGAAGCTCAAGTTATAGTATAGGGTAATAAATATATCAAACTAGGGCTATCTAACAAAATAGGTAAATAAAATACTATGTTTTATCACCTGGGCATTTAACAAACAGAAAGCAGCCTGAGTTTTAAAAGACAAAAATAAAACTTAGAAAGAGTTCCGAGTACCACCATTTTGACCAAGTTGACTGAAATGGTAGTCTACCTCACCCAAACAGAAATCACTAATTAGAAGTATCTGAGATTGCATGCAGATCCTAAAACAGTTGCTTTAGAGTCATTAAATCTGCCATCTGAAATAAGAATGTATGTATTTTTTAGACAATTTCCATAAGTGTAATCGTGTACAATAAAGCCTTCTCATGTGTTTGGGCCCAATAGATAGTTGGCTAATCAAACGTTTTTTTAAAGTCAGGATTATCTTAAACATGTTTTAGCTTAAAGCATACACATATGTATGCATTAGCTAATCCTTAGCTATAAACTGTGGCCCTTTTCTGTGAGTGTATATCCACTGTTTGGAGCTCTGCCTCTTCTTTCTTGAATAAACATACCTGTAATGCATCTTTTAAAATTTTCTAGTTTCAGTGTCTTTAATGTGTAGAAAAAAACCTTCCAGGTACTTGTGAAGCTGAGTGCAGAATCATCATGTATTTTCATGATTCCCTCATCTCCCATTACTTTTATAATAGTTTTACTCTCAATTCAATGGCTTCTTTTTTGTTTTAGACTTTCTGAAGCCTTTACAAAGCATTTACCTTAATTCGCATATAACAATGACCTTTCGTACTCATATTTTTCAATTAATGAAAAATTCATCAAATTATGTAATTACAAAGATAATTCCACAGTAGGATATAGATTTAAGCTAAAATAACATTGGCCTAGAGTAGAAAGTTTTCTCTCTGACAGAACAATGTGGTTTTATATATATGTGTGTGTATATATGTGTGTGTGTGTGAGTGTGTGTATGTGTGTTTGTGTATATATATATATATATATATATTTTTTTTTTTTTTTTTTGAGATTGAGATTCACTCTTGTTGCCCAGGCTGGAGTGCAATGGTGTGATCTCGGCTCACTGCAACTTTCGCCTCCTGGGTTCAAGCAATTCTCCTGCCTCAGCCTTTCAAGTAGCTGAGATTATAGGCACCCACCATCATGCCAACTATTTTTTTTTTTTGTATTTTAGTGGAGACAGGGTTTCATCATGTTGGTCGGGCTGGTCTCAAACTCCTGATGTCAGGTGATCCACCTGCCTTGGTCCCTCAGGGTGCTGGGATTATAGGCGTGAGCCAATGCACCCAGCTCTGGTTAGGTATTTTTGCGGTTGATAGGGTAGCTCATCAATAATTAGGGATAAAACTTACATCTAATTAGTTGCTCTAGTGGTCCAACTAATTTTGCACAATGACTGCTGCCATTCCTGCCATTACATTCATATATCAGCCAACAGCAGAAAAGAAAAGAGGGAGGAAAAATATGCTCTTCTACTTTAATGGTATGACCCATAATTTACACACATCATCTCAGCACACTTAGTCACATTGTAATACCTATCTGCAAAGGAAGCTTGAAATGTAGCCTGTAGCTAGATGACCATATAGTCACTAAAACTTTTCCTGTTATACGAGAAGGGGAGAAAAGATATTGAGGAACACTGAGCGGTCTCTGATTTATTGAGATCTATTCTTTTGAAATGAGGCAAATGCTTTGGTAAGTTTTGCTCTGCACTGATTTATTCAGATCTATTCTTTTGAAATGAGGCAAATGCTTTAGTAGGTTTTGCTCTGTACTCTGCTTATGCCGCTCTACTTGGGGTAGGAAGCCCAGAAGTTCAAGGGGTCTTGCCTAACCAAATCCATGCCCTCCTTTTAACCTGGCTATTCAAAAGTTTAAAACTCCCTGTCTGAACAGCTCTGGTCCCGTGTCCAGTGCCTCAGATGGGTTCTCTGGATGGTGAGCTACATGTGCTTCAAGAGTATGAATAGAGGTCGGGTGAGCAGGATGGAAATTCTCACATGTATGTTTGAGATCCCTTATAGTACCCACAGAGGCAAAGGTGGGAAGAGAATAGAAGAATATTTGAGTCATGTTTTCCAGCACTGGAAACTTCTGATGCAGAATTCAGAAGAGCTTGAAATATCTAACATTGAATTTCATGTTTCAGCTCATTATGTAGGTATATTTACCAAAGGAGGAAGATGGTATTACTTATCTGTGGCTATATAATAAACTACACCACAACTTTGTGGTTTATGACAACAATCATTTTATTATTCCTGTAGAAACTGTTCCTTAAGGTATAAGCTAGAGCTGGAGGATGCAAGGTGGCTTCATTCATATGTTTGGAACCTTGATGCTATCTGCCAATTATGGTGCCTTTTTTCATCTCTACATTGCCTCTCTTTCCATGTGTTTTCTCATTATCAGAGTTCATTATGAGTTCCTTTTCGTGGCAGTTGGCTTCCATGATTGGTAAAAATAGGAAGTTGAAGGCCTTCTTAAAGCCTAGTCACAAGAATCACATTTCTACCACATTCTAGTGCCCAAAGTAAGTTGTAGAATCAGCCCAGATAAAAAAGAGGGCAAACAAGTTTAACCACTTAATGGGAGGAGTGGGAAAATTACATTGCAAAAAGCCATGCAAGATGGGAGGGATGGCCATTTGAGAAACAATCTATGACAAACATTTTCCATTTAATAGCTTTTAAAGAAAATCTTGATATGTCTCCATTTGTATTCTTGTCTCCATTTGTATTCTTGCCTCAGTCCCTGCAAATATTAAGCATGTATCTGTTTTTTTCATCCAAATATCCACTTATTCCTGCACATAAATTCCCTTTTCCATACATAAAATGCTCTATCCCTAATGAAGACATCCACCAAATCCCATCCAGTTCCTTCATTCAAGTCCAAGGTCTCTGGGTGATGTTTAGTCCTTTCCAACTAATCTAAATGTGATGATTCACTGTGGTCTGTTGACCTATAAACTAAAAGGCCAGTTATACTTCTTCCCTTGCATGTATTATACAATAGTGGATAGAATAGGTTCACTTTTCTAGGCATTGTGAAGGATAGCAATTGTTTCTCTTCACGAAATCCGCTATTTAGTGAATGAAATAAGGAGTACACTCTGTCATTATAATATTGTTTCACAAACTATGCAGTATAATAGAAATTTCCATTCAGAACAGAGAGAGTGGAAAACACATGGAAGTTGGGAAGGCAAACTCTCAGGGCAATTGAGTCAATTTCTTGGTCAATCGAGTAGGACGTTCAGGTTTTGTTTCCTGGGAGAATAGCCCTGTTTCTGCTTCTCCATGGCCCTGAGCCCTATGTCTTATTCTTTTTTAGGAAGTGGATGACGAATCATGTGATTTTGTTGGAAGTCGCACAGACTTTATGGTCTCCTTGTTGCTGGGGCAAGGGATTTGGGGTTTCAGGGATGGCTCTAAGGTTCAAAAAGCCATGGGAATTTCATAGCTAAAAAGACTACAAGGTCAGTTTGCCATCACTCAATTTCCTAAAAACTCTAGTGGTCTCTGATCTATTTGCTTCTGGCTACTGCCATGTGGTGGTAACCACAGCCAAAGATCTGACATGGTTTCTAAGCTTGGAAAATCTAGATTTTTATTAACTGGCCTCTGTGCTCTGTCTGTCCTTCCTGCTTTAATATAATGGTGGTAAATTTGGGACCATCTGCGGGAAGAGTCTTGGGTGGGGTGGCAATAGACTTAATCTGGTCTTTGCTGCTGGAGCATTCCGCATACTTTGGGCATTAGTCATTGTGCTTTATAGAGGAAGTGAGAGTGTAGGCTAATCTGGTGAGTTCGTTGACTGAAGCTTGGTTATGAAATTTCCTCTTACAGAACAAACTGAAAGTAATGTAAATGGGTTTCAGATACTAACTCCCTATTCTTCTTTATTATTTGGTGAAACCATTATCCTGTAGTGGCTGAGAGAAATATATCTGTTATGACTAGTTCCAGATTTATGTAGTTTTCTTTCTCAAGCGTCTTCTTACTTTTGTCTTATTTCATTTTGCATGTAGTAAATTAAAGTTCAGATTTTTAGATGCATGCAGTGTTTTAAAAAATTGTAATAATGAGGATTTTTTTTTTTGGACCTTCAATGCCTTTCCATCAATGTCTCAAAACAATTTCTTTCCATTTGTGTTACATTTCTGCTCTGTGTCTGTTTTATTATTTAACTTCTCTTTTGCCTTCAAGGCTCTTTCCCTTGCATGACTTTTCTAAATCAGCACTGTTCAAGAGATATAGAAAGTAAGCCACATATATAATAAATAAGTGTTCTAGTACCTTAGAAAGCATGAAAAGAAACAGGGGAAATTAATTTTAATATATCTTTTAAAACTCAGCATCAAAATTGTATTTCAAGTAACCAATATAAAAATTATTGAGATATTTTATTTAACTTTGGTGCATGTTTTAACCTTAAAACACATGAAGATTTGGATTAGCAATATTTCAAGCTCTCAATATATACTGAGTGTAGTTCTTGATCTTTGTACTAACTTGGGATGTAACTAGGAAATATTCATTATCAAATGCTCTTTTCTAGGCATTGTGAAGGATAGCAGTTGTTTCTCTTCAAGAAATCTTCTATTCAATGAATGAAATGAAGAGTACACTCCAATATAATTATAATATTGTTTCTCAAACCATATGGTTCTAGAAAATGCAAATTTGGGTCATTCTTGTTAGAAATAAATAAGTCCCTTCAATTTTTTCTTTCTCCAGACAGGGAGGCAATATAGGGTAATTATGATTTTTTCATTTGGAAAAATAATAGTAGATTCAATGAAAAGTCCACCCAGGTATTATAAGTACCACTTTCCATCTTTTGCCGAGAGTTTTGATATGCCTGAGACAGGCAGTCCAAGCCAAGACAGAATCTTCTGCTATGTATATCTTTGATGTGAAATTATCACAGGAAAGCCTAAACATTAGTCTTGGAAAAAAATTCCTCTCATCTATAATGAACTGAAGTTAAATAGCACCCTTGGTTTACTTCCCTGCAGTAAGCACTTACATCTCTAGGGCTAAAACCAGGGAGTCAACAGTCTAAGTCCCTACTTCAAAAAGTATTTGATATTTATATGAGGGTGAGCAAAATGCCTGCCTGTTGGAATTCATCAAGTCTTCCAGTTTTTGGAGCTACCTTTTATTCTTACATTTGAATAAAATGGCTCAAATTTCTTTTTATAAAATAGCACTACCTAGTTTCAATCCACTTCTCCATTCTTTTGTGGGCTAACTTTCCCTAAAATATTTGAAAAAAAAATTGGGGTTGCTTGAAGTTTGCTTCTTTACTGTCATCTCCAGGACTCATTATCATGTCTCCTGCTGAATGTCAGGCTTCTGTTTACTTTATGGCTGGTCCCCCCAGCTTTGGAAATTTGATTCTGTTTCTCTAGTCCCCAAAGTACCATTAATATTAATAACTGAAATTCTGGGCAAAACAGATTTCTGTTGAAGACTTGCAAAAAGTAGAATTTCCTTACAGTGAGAAAACAATTCTGTAATTGACTGCCCTTCCTGAAACCATGTTCCTTAGAATCCTAGCTGTCTAGACCAGAGTTCTTTAACAAAACTTTCTGCACTGTCCAATAAAGCAGCCACTCACACATGTGGCTATTGAGCACTTGAAATGTGGTTAGTGAGGCTGAGGAACTAAATTTTAAATGTAAACTTAGTCATGTGACCAGTGGCTATCATGTTGGACAGCAAAAGTCTGGAAGACTGACTCCTTTTTTTTCCGAAGGTTCTCACCCCATTTGCCAACTACCATTTTGTAATTATCAGTAAATAATTACAAAATTCCTGTTACTCTATTTCACAAGAGAGATTTCACTCAATTTCCCCCCCCTAAGCTTTATCTATCTAGGTTATCATGGGAGCCCCCATTATCTTGAACAATAAAAAGTCCCTTGTGGCTCAATAGTATAATTTCCTAGAAACAAAGAACCATTTATCTTGGTAAATGCTTACACCAAGGATGACTTCAGTAGTTGCAAACCATATCGTATTTTCAGAATCAATATTTCATTAGGTTACAACTTTCTTTTAGCAAAATATGTTCTGTAGCTGGTAAAGAAGGTTGCCCATAAACTCTTTCCCTAGGTCATGTTCTGGAAAAGGAAAACGTATTGTCTAATATCTTATGGACACTTCTTTCAGACTACTCAATCCCTATGACATGCAGAGCTAGTGTTAGAGAAACTGTTTCAGGCAGAGCTCTCCAAAACTGGAAGAAATCTCTTAAAAATTTGCGTAACTGGGGAATGAGAATGAGCCGCTGTCTCTCAAGTATAAGGAAATGGGTGTAGTGAGAACATCAACATGACTCTCTATCCTGAGGCTTCAGCCTCCAATTTTTGGTCTTGAAAGACAGTGCTCATTGGCAAGGTTTTGTCCCTTTGAGAATGGTATGCTCCTGTTTCCATTAAAATAATATTTCCTCCCATTCCTGCTCCCTATGATGGGATCCAGAGAATAGTATGTTGACCCTGTATCAACTCCCCTTTAAAGTCATATACTGCCTGTGCTTGGCATGACACTCCTCCTCCTAGAAATTTGCCTGTTTCCCAAGCTTCTCAATAAGAGAGAAGAGAGCTCTATAGTCAAATAAGCATATTTGCTCATAGGATCTAGAAAGCCCCATTCCTCTTGAAATTTTCTGCCATCTCACTTGTTGCCAGAACACTTCCAGATAAGGCTTACCTTCCACATCATTGAGGATGACTTTTTGGTGTGTTTAGTGCTTACAAAGTGCCCCTTCTCACAATCCTAGCTAAAGGGTAGCTTTGCCATTTCATGGAGTCATAGGTCATGGCCCTGGAAATACCTACCACCCTGAGCTTTGCAATGCCTCTGATGGCATTACACTCCAATTCTTAGACAATATTTGGAATTGCTTAGACTCTGATAGCATTGATCTCTACAATCAAATGCCTTTCTTTGATTTGCTTCATATAGACAGAATGCAGTTTTTGACAAACTGGGACAAATACATCCTATTTATGCTCATCTGTTCCAAATTGGTAGCAGAATGGTGATATTTATCGTCACTGGCCTACAGTTTTCTAACTAGAAGGAAAAAAGTACTACCTGCTCCTACTTCCTGAAGACTTGAATAATAAAATCCTGAAACCAAATTTTTGCTGACAACAACTTCTACTGCCCATGTCTGAGCTGGTACTTCTAGTACCAGTTTTGTTACATTGAAGTGTTTTTCTATTGGTTTCTGATTCTACCTTTTTTCCTCCTTATGAATTATTCTCGTAATTGAGATACCTTAATTACTCTATCATTTTTACTATAAATGTACCATTTATTTTTTCCAGCTAAACCCAGTTTATTGTGGTTTAACAAGTACTGTTTTTTGAAATAACATCTGTAACTTAAATTGATTAATGTATTTCTGCCATACAAATTTATTGAGCATATACTATGTGGTGATATAGTTCTAGATGCTACCTATATAGCAATGAGAAAAACCCATACAAATCCCTGCTGTTGTGGAGTTTATATTCTAGTTAATGAAGACAGAAAATAGACACACGAAATATGTAATATGTCAGATGTTACAAGTTCAGTAAGAAAAGTAAAGCATGAGAAGGGGGATACTGGGAAGAATTGGTAGGGGTAGTTACTATTTTAAATTAGATAGGCATGGAAGAACTCACCCGTAAGTTAACATTTAACCATAAACTTAAAGGATACAAGGGAGTGAGCCATGTTAGGATCTGGGGAAGAGTGCTGCAGAAAGAAGGAAATAGCAACTGCAAAGCCTTGACATGTGCAAGAAATAGCAAGATAGTCAGTGTAGCTGGAACCAAGCTAAGGAGAGCCACAGAAGCTGAAGTCAGTGAGAGACTACATTGTGTTGTAGATACATGTGCTTTGCCTTTAATTCTGAATGAAACCAGATACCATTGGTAGGTTTGAGACACAAGAATGATCCATATAAACAAATATATTTTCTTTCTTCTTTGTCATGCATGTTTAAAAATGAAACATCAGAATTGTGACCACTCTACAAATTTGTCGAGACTGGTTCTGGTGTAGTATGCATATGTGGATATGGAACAAGCAGCCGTATAGTCAAGGAATTTCCTAACTTCCTTAAATCCATAAATTGTCCCAGAGAGTTATGTTTGGGATACAATTTCCAAAATTTCAGATGAGTCACCAGTTCCAGGAAAGGATATGGAAATATGGTGGAATCGTCACTGAAAGATCTTACAAGCCCACATAAACGGGCAGAAAAGAAGCATAGACACTTACATCTTGACATACTAGGAAACATCCTTGGGGAAAACTAATCTAAATTACATTTAGAGGATGATGAACCTGGGGCAAAAATTTTCCAAATATGTAAGAATGACCTCTGATGTGAGTGTTAATTTTTCAGATGTGAGTGTTAATGGTATATAATTAACTACAATTAGTAGAGCTGAAGTGTTGCCATGCATCCCATTTCCATTACAGCACCCATTACAACCTCCACGCATCTGTGAGTCATCATTATAATCAGCCTTTTCCAGGAATATTAAGCAATTTGTTAGAGAACAGACATCTGAAAATAAATCTATGTTAGCTTGAGCATGGCCTTTTAGTTTTATAAATCATACTTGCCCTTCTCCAGAAATAATGATTCCAGTCCAATTCCTATATCTTTTGAAGGAGAACAACATTGAGAATGGACACTTCAAATTTCAAACACAATACTAAATTCACTGTGAATTTGTAGGGAATAAGGACTACATTTTAAGATACATTATTCTAGAGTAGCAATATTAAATTTTAACACATATTTACAATAAAATAAAAGAGACATAACACTAGTTTTCAGCTCTTTACAAAGAGAGCAGTGAAACTTTAAATCTTTTAGAAATAAAATTTAAATATAGATAATATGTTTGTTGAATTAATATAATCACAATCCTACCATCTAAAATCACTCATCATTATTTTGATATATTTTCTTTTTGTTCAATCTTTTTTCTTGATTTTTGTTTTTGACAATATTGAAACATCATATTTATAATTTAGATATGCACATAATTTTCCTTTACCATTTACTTAACATGATGTCAAAATATTCTCTTTGTTGTTTTATAAACTTAGGAAAATATTATTTCCCTGTGACATTTTTAAAACATTATACGATCATAAACTTCACTACAATTCTTCACTATCGCTCATCCCCTTTAGTATAAAGTTCTAAAATCTTTAGTGAAGGATATTAGGCTAGTCATGATCTGCCCCTTTCTGACTCTGCAGTTTTTGCTTTTTCTCTAATTTCCAATCACACTTTTACCTCTAGAAATTAGGAATGCCTTTTTGTTTTTGAGTCAATGACATTTTCTCATTTTTGGCATAATTTCACTATTATTTATGATTTTACTATTATTACTTGGTATAACAATTTCTATTTATTTTTAAATACTGAATTTTAGAATCTGCTTTTCTGGGCAGCCATTCTTGACACCCTTCACCCAAACCTCAGCAGTTGCTGATTTGGTTCTCCCTACTCTGACCCCACAACACCACTGAATTATAAGAAAACCTGTTTCTTCCTGTAGGTCAGGAGCTATATAAGGGCAGAAGTCTTATCTTTTTCATATTTGTATGAATGGTTCTTAGCATAGTTCCTGGCACATAAGAGGAATTCACTTAATATATATCAAATGAATTACTAAGTGACCATAAATTAATTCTGTTTTCTCTGTCTTCCATTACTGAGGGCTTGTCTTCCCCAATATAAAGACTTTGTCTTCCAAATTCTAAACTGTCCTTATCCACTGCCAATAGTATGCAAGTTACTATTTTTATTGATTCATTCACTTCGGTCACTTTGGATCTTAGAACTTAGAGTTCTTTGTACTTTGGATGGTAAATTGTGCTAATGAAGTTATAAAAATATCCACTAAAATAAAATTGAAATTTAAAAAGGACAAAAAGCGATTGAGAATAACTATCAATCTGCAAATTTTAAGTACTTGTGTTGAATTTCACACTTGACAAATATTCAAACAGAAATGACGATATTCATTTCTAATGTCACTACAGTTATAAACTCGGAGGTAGATGTACAGTTTCCCCATGGAGTTTCTATAACACAAACTGAGGATTGTTGAGGCCACCTTTTAGGAACACAGTAATTATGCTACTCTGAAACATCCTCTTCATTGTAACTTTTCTTTTGGTGATAATGAATCAGGAGAGGATAGACTTTACATGGATGTGCATTTAGTTTCAGTTTCATGAGCTTGGACAAGTTATTCAACTTCATCATCTGTAAAAGGGACAGATTAATAATGTCTAACTCATGAGACTTTGAGGATTAAAATGTAACTTCATGAAAAACTCTGTATAGTATCAGGCTTGTAGTGACATGTATTTTGTGACTTTGGGTCTAGATGCCTGTTTGATGCATAAAATCAAAAAAGATGCTGTTTGAGCATAATTTTTACCTGCTATGCTCTTTCTCCTTGTCATCTAAAGGAATCTATTCTCTTTTTTGTTCTAATTTTCTTCTAATCCCTATTCTCCAAAACGCATAAACTGGGTTAATTCAGCAATCTGTTTCATGAGTTAAACTAAAAATTTTTTCTTTCCCTGCTAGTCAGATGTCTGCATATTCTTAGAATTATGGCCAACTCCATTAGTCCGTATTGAAGGTTAGAGAGGGATTTTGCTTATTCTTGAACAGTTAAGTACTTAGTTACCTATCCACACATAAATTGTGTGCGATTGCTACTTCTATGCCTGCCAACACTATCACCTGACATTTGAATATTGCCAATTAACTTATAAATACTTTTTCATGAAATTCAGTCTCCTTTTATAACATAGAATATATGTTTGAAAATATTTCAGAATAATTCTTTACATTTGAATTCTTCCATATATTTAGGGAGATTTTCATTGATGTAGTCAATAAGTATAAGATATTTTAACATTTATAATGTGTAAATTACCATATTAATGTTCCTAGAACAATGAATATTAAGTAATATTCCTAGAATAAGGCAAATGTAAATAAATAATAATTTTTTCTCCTCATATATCTTACAGCCTAATGGGGAAAAATACACACATGAACATATAACTATAATTTCATTTTAATCTAAGATTTCTACATAAAAAGATAACCTATAAGAATAGAATTTTATTTCAATTTTTACATTTTTAAAGGTCAGAATGATAAAAAAATTTATTTTGAAATGTAATCATCTTCAAATGATCAAAATAAATCTTTCTATGAGGTTGTAGTAGGGTATTGTGAGCTACTATTTCTAAGAATTATTGGGATATTTTTTGTAATTCTATTAAATTTATAGGGTTGAATTTGGTGAAGTCTTAATTTTTTGGAAGTTTGTTTATCCGGGTGGCAGAACATGCTAGTATTGTGGCTAATTTATAGCCTCCTGCAGCTTTTAATTGTAAACCTGTTTGATACACTAGTTTTATAGAATGGATTACAGATTTGGTTTTATAAACAGTCATTTTTACGCTCTCTCTTCATTTTAAAATTACCATGTGGAAACTCCTTCAAGTTTAAGAAATAGATTAATGTGCCTCTAAAACTTACAGTTGGATATAAATTGGCCTTCTTTTATAAAGTAAACCAATCCCTTCACATGTTATTATTAACTTTACTGTGGTTATGCTTCCTGGCCAAAAGACACAGAGACTATTTTGAGAACATATCCCCCAAATATATGAAAGTACCACACTTAAAATTCCTAATCAAACACACCAACATTTTGGATCCCAGAAATTACCTACGCCCAGTGAGAATTCTTTCTAGTCTCATCGCCCACTCACTTGGCCAGAAGGGCTCTGCAGTGGTAGGAAAGATGGAGCTTCTGGACTGAGAACTGGATCCCAGCAGGAGAGGTGAGATGGTCATTGGCATATTGGGGAATGTAGGGCTCGTTGATCAGGGGCACATGAGAAAGTTCCTATCCTCTCTCTTGACCTCCTTTAGTCTTTCTATTCCTGTACTCCATGGAAAACTCAAGAACTCTCTTCCTGGAGCAAATTAAAATTCCTTCTCCTCTCTCAGTACCACAGAAGAAACAATGGTGTCAAAATGAGAACAGGAAGAAAACGAAGAAGCATTAGAAGTATGGACATTGAATGGTAAAGGTTCATTTTGAGAAATCTCATAATAAAAGGTATTCTTGAGAGTCACTGAAAACTAAACAGGGCCAGGCTATGGCATTTGCCTAGACTTTCACACCTGTTATTCTCTTGTAAAATTTTAGTCTACCTGAGCTTCTTTCTTCTCTGTAAGGGCATCTAGAATCTGCATTTTGAGATTCTAAGAATAAGATGAGATTAATTAGCTATACATGGATCCAACCAGGCCTCTGCACTTCTTTTTTTCATTCTTATTCCACTCATAAGGATGTACTGGAAGTACATTTCATACTCCATGGCTGACTGTCAGCAGAGTGTGGTTGAGCGTGGTTTGGAAGCAACAAATCTGCCCCCTATTGAGAGTAGGCAACTTTTTGAAAGCCTCAGTGTCTTCATCGATAAACAGAGATGATGACAGTGCACTACCTCCTAAAGTCACAGTGAAAATAAAGTGTGGGTTGGGCATGGTGGCTTACGCCTGTAATCCCAGCACTTTATGAGGCCGAGGTGGGTGGATCTCTTGAGGTCAGGAGTTTGAGACCAGCCTGACCAATATGGTGAAACCATATCTCTAATAAATACAAAAAATTAGACAGGCGTGTTGGTGCATGCCTATAATCCCAGCTACTTGGGAAGCTCAGGCAGGAGAATATCTTTAACCTGGGAGGTAGAGGTTGCAGTGAGCCGAGATTGCCCCATTGCACTCCAGCCTGGGCAATAAGAGCAAAAACTCCATCCAAAAAAAAAAAGAAAAGAAAAGAAAAGAAAAAAAAAGAAAAGAAGAAAGTAAAGTGTGGCAATGTATGAGAAGAACCTGAGCACAAAGCCTAGCACAAGAGAAGTGCTTAATACACGTATTACTATATGGTCTACTTCTGCTTCTTTTCTTTTTTCCATGTTTTTCTTTTCACCTCCCTCTTTTGTCACCACTATTGATGTTGCAATCACCACAACTTTGTCAGTGGCAGCGCAAGGCACTGAAATGAGAAGCTGTGTATGGAGTATATGAGGCAGCTGGGTCTGCGACCGTGAACTCCATTCACTGAGACCAGACCTTTGGTATCTAAATAAACAGCCACTGGAAAAGGATTGATAAGATACACTAGCAACCATACTTTTCCACTGTAAGCTTCTGATCAACTTCCATTCCAAGTAGACAATTTACCAGAGTGGTTTGTAGTTATGAAGATGAGAGAATTCTTCAATTCATTTTCTTGTATAAAACTCTGACTACGGGTTGCTTTTGTCTAGAGGAATTTACCTGAGCTTGACAAATAATCACGTGTACATTTTTATTTTAAATATTTCATTAAGGCCCTACATGATGGAGTCTCCTATTTTTAGGTGATTTAGAGCAGCTGTCTCTTTTGAGAAAGGAAAAAAATTTAAAATTTAAAATTTATGTGAACTGATGAGTTATAACTCAGAATTAAATGCTAATTTGGATAGAGCAAGAAGAATTAAATACATTTATTATTTTATTATATAATTAATTCATCCTTTCTAATAAAATCAGCACAATATAGGAAAAGGTTAGAAAAACACAAAAAGACCTATTATTAACCACATATCTGGTGTATAGTTTGCATATTTTTTTCTGGCCTTTGCACATGTATTTTTAAAAAATACAATTGTGGCCAGCTGATGTGGCTCATGCTTGTAATCCCAGCACTTTGGAAGGCCAAGGCAGGAGAATCACTTGAGTCTGGAAGGTCAAGGTTACAATGAGTTGTGATCAAATCACTGCACACCAGCTTGGGTGATGCATTGAGACCATATCTTAAAAAAATAATAAAATAAAAATGAAGATTATAGTGACTTTAAAAAAAAATTTGCTGTTTTCATTTAATACTAATTTTTGCTTAAAACAATATTCTTAATGATTGCTTAATATTCCATTGCATGAATGTACAATAATTTATCCACTTCTGCTAGTGGAGGCATTTATCTTTTTGACAGTTGGACATTTACTTTGTTTTTAGTTTTACAGTATTATAAATAAAGTGATATTGAACATCTTTATACCTAAATATTTATCTTTATATGGGGGGGTCTTTAATGAAAAGAATAATGATGCCAATGGTTTTCAATGTAACTTTTATAGTACTCTTTAATTTTAATTTTGGAATTCAAGCAAAAAAGCATATGTTTTGAAATAAAGGGGAAAAGGGTCTGCTTGAAAAGAGGCGGCTGGTAAAATAGCTGTAACCTCAGCATAACTTTGACAAAAATTGAGCCAAAGATTTAGCTAAGAAGGAAAAGGAAAAGAAAGATATTACCATGTAGAAAGAAAGAAAGGTGGAGAAAGAAAGGACAGTATTATAATTTGAAATAAGGAAAGGACCAAGAAGTAGGAATCGACATGTCTTTATGATTCTAAATTAGGATTTTGGAAGTAATAATGTTATAGACTTTCATAAAAAGAAAATGAGAAACTTTGTGTATTAAGCTTTAAGAAATTATTTGACATTCAGTTACATATATTTGTATGAGTGATACTGAATTTTGGAATGCATTAAGATAAAACATAAATTAAAACCATCATTATATAGATGGTTTCTGAAATAGAGAGACTGAGAAAGAAGGATTCATTGAACACACGTCCGTACAGCATCCACTATGTGTGCTAGATGTTCAAAGGAGGGAAATGAAACTTCAAGGGCAAATGATGAGGTGGTGGATAAGTATAAATAGCTTCACCAGAAAAATGGATTTATTTAAACTATATTTGAACATAATTAAGTTTTAGTCATGGCTATAAAGTAAAACATACAGAATAGGAAATCCAGTATTGTCAGTCATCTCTTGTAATAACTAAAAAAGGAGAATAACCATGAGGTGGTGCTATTCAACAAGAAATCAGAAATCACAGCATGAGAATTTTGATGTTTATTTTGGCTTACTAATTCTCTAGAAAAGCACACTGAAACTGTTAAATCTTCAGGAAACAAACACTGGCAATTTAAAGGGACAAATTACTAACTGCTCCATCTACCTCATTTCCTTAGGCCATTTGAATTTTTGGAAATATTGCAAATAAACCAATCTGTGGTTTTCTGGAACTGGAACAAGAGCAAGGCTCAAAGACACTCAGACAGAATGCTTCCTGCCTTGGAAAGCGCCTGCTGTGAGGCCATGGGCTGGTTGAAACGCAGCACACAAGGAACAAGAGAACAAAGCCCTTCTATTTTCTTGAGTTTACATTTGTCAGTTTCTCCAGTGGGCGAGACACCTCCATGTGTTTGGCAGAGAGTGGTTTTGGACTGAACAATATGGAATCTTTCCTGAGACAGGCATTGGTTGGTTTACATTAATATAAAAGCAAGTGATTTAAAAATATATAAAATGGGGCAGTGACACTGAAAAGTGAATAATTTCACTTTAGTGATGTACAGTACTTTTGGTTATTTTGAGCCATTTTGAAATAAACATCAAATGTGTTATTTTTTTTTCATAAGCTGTAGCTTATAAATTAGATTAACTATATATTTCATAAGATTTATATAAGACTCAATATGGCCTAAACTAGTACTTAAATTCCATCCTTTCCCTCCTAGACAATTCTTATGGTTTCTTAAATATTACATGTAGCCTCTAGAGTTAAACCAACTGATTCACATTTGAAAACGGGAGTTAGGGAGGAAGGCCCCATAACAAAGTTTTTCATCTCAGTAAAAAAGTTTACAGTGTCAGCTGAAATTTTCAAAACATTTTGGGAATACCCAACAGAAAGAGGTCAAGAAAATCACTTGGAAAAAAGATGTACAGAGGTAAAAATAAGTCAGAACAAGAAATACTGGAAGTGCTTTAGGTTTGCTGCATGTTTGGGTGAAGAATTCTGTGAAGTTGAGTGGCTCTTTGGAATTTAAGAGGGATGCTACTGTTTGGGTGTAATGGGAAGATATAGTTTCCTCAGTAGCTGGCACATCTATCACCCCTCAACAATTAAACTGTCAAACCTGTCCTGACTGCTGGGTTTGCCTAGGGTTGATAGAATCTCAATCTTTCCTACCTAGACCTCAGAAGGGAAACACTTACAAAAAGAGGCTAAATCTGAAAAATGGACAAGGGGATCAAGAAAGAGGATAGGGAGTTAGGATCAAAGACAGATTTTGCCCCTCTCTGGTCCCTGATCGGGAACAGAAAGCAGAACTTAACCCAGAGAGAGAGAGAGAGAGCATTTTCTTGATTCTGGTGCTTTTTCAAGGCATAAGCTCTATCGTGTTCTTCCCTTCACTGTTAACTGCCAGTGACGTACCATTTTCCCTTTATTGTTTTTTTCTTTTTTCTTCCAGGTTTTGTACTCTGGTTTCCCAATTCAATATGCTGCACTAAGGTCATCAGATTTCTCCAAATTATCTGGTCAAGTCATAATTTTTTTTCAGTCATCTTATTTGACACCTGATTCAATCGTTCGTTGAAATTTGACTTCCTTTGGTCTCTATGAGAACCTGTTTCCTGTGTCTCTGACTACCTGAATATTTTCTGTTTCCTCCTCAACTCTTGCTACTTGAATGTCAACTCTTCTGGATTTCAATTTCAGACTTTCTTTTCCCTCCAGTTCTACCTACTTTTACAGGATAAGCTACTTCTCCTGGGCTCATCTTCTAATTATTTGTTGATAAATCTCAAATCCATGCCCAGCACAAGTCTTTCCCAGAGTTGCAGATATCACTGTGTAATTTACTAGATGTTGTATGAACATCTTCTCAAAAATGTCTGCAGGCACTTTAAACTCAGAAAGTCACATGCTGATATCTGGCCTTTCCTGCTGAATCTTCCCCCTGTTTTTGATTTTATTAATAATGAGAGCTCTACGAGTTCCCTAGCTAGAAACTTTGGGTTCATCTATGAGTCTTCTCTTTCTTATCTCCTCCATCTTATATCCATCAGAAGTCTTTGAAATTACATGTTTAAATATATTATACATTTGTGCCTTATTTATCTTTGTTCATATTTTATTTTATTGCTTCCCTGAACCATTCCAATAACTTCATAAACTGATTCTCTTCTAGTCCCCATTTGGTCCTTCATACAAACTAGTAACAGACCTAACCTTCCAGAAAACAAATCAGATCACAAGTCACACTTGCATCTCATAAACTTTCTCAGTTTCCCATGATCCATTAATTAAAATCCGAATTCTCTCATATCACGTCTAAGATTATTCGTAGTTGGGCCTTAATACCTTATGTTTTAAATCTCTTCCCATACACGTAAGCCATCCCAAATGACTCCTCATCATGCAAAATCTAATATCTCTGCCTCAAAGATTTTTTTCTCCATTTTCCACATTATATTGATCAAGACTCAGATCAAGTATGAATCGCTCCATGACACATATTTTTCTAGTGCCTAATACTACATAAGATTTCTGTGTTTGTTATTTTTCTAAAACTGTAAGTCTGAGACTTATAAAGGACTTTAAGTAACTAATTAAATCATTCACTTATTTTGTATCAACATTTATGAGTAATTAATTTGTGTCAGCTACCAAGATGGGCCACAGGAAGACAAAAATGGAGACTCAATCTCTGCCCTTGAAGAACGTACAGTGTATCAGATAATGAAGAATAAGAAATGCATTTTTATAATGCAATTATTCACCTCAATACAATTGGTCCACCCTTTTGCTTTCATGAATGACTGAACCTTTTCAGTGCCAAACGTGAATTATGCGCACATGAAATGGATCTCTTCTCTTAGGCCTCAGGTACATGCCTAAGACTCAGCCAACTCTTAGTGTTTTTCTTCTTTTCCCTCTTCCTCCTCCCCTTCTTCCTCCTCCTCCTCAGCATAAGCAGGGCTTGCAGGACTAAATTTGTTTTCTTCTCTCCTCTAAATCTGCCTTACCATCATTTGATTTACTTAGGCTTGACTTCATTTTTTTTAGAAAAATTAGAAGATTTTTGTGGGTACATAGTAGGTACATATATCTATGGGTTATATGAGATGTTTTAATACAGGCATGCAATGTGAAATAAGCACATCATGGGGAATGGGGTATCTGTCCCCTCAAGCACTTGTCCTTTAAATTATAAACAATCCAATTATACTCTTTAAGTTATTTTAAGATGTAAAATTAAGTTATTATTGACTATAGTCATCCTATTGTGCTATGAAATAGCAGGCCTTACTCATTTTTTTTTTTGTACCCTTTCCTTGTTTCTTGTAAACACAAGCAAGCAGGTGGTTTCATTAGGTGAGTTTTACTATTGTATGATCACAACTGGGAAACAGATAGGGGAGAATAGAAATAATACTCAGGGACTATACTAAGTTTAACAAGATCTTCCAAAATTAGCATTTGGCATATTGTTGCCAGAGTTACTGATGTCCCACTGATTTTCCACTTTGGGCTTTTAATCCAAAAAGTATACTCACCACACTTCTTCCTTCTTTCTAATGATCACTAGAGGGCTTGCTTACCCCATTCTCATTGGAGATCTCTTTCCAACCAAGAAGGCTGGGAAGATCTACCGTAATAGCATAAAGAGAGCTAAGCTAATCACCAATTTAGGTGCCCCTTCAAATTAAGGAGGTGATTCACATGTCTGTCCACCTTTAGACACAAAGACATCTGAGTCTCCCTGCCCCTTGCCTCACAGAAGATGGTTCCCCTTTTGTCTCTACCTTACAGAAACTTATTCTAGTGGTTCAGTTAATACTTTTTCTACCCTAACTTCCTCTTACATTCTCCCTGGGAACTAACAGTAACCACTTTTCCTCCCTCTTCCCTTCCTTCATCCTTTTTTTTTAAAAAAACTGCTTTATTGAAGTATAATTGATGCACAAAAACTGCACCAAACTTGGTAAATTTGGACATATAGAAACACCTATGAAACAATCACCGCAATCAAGGTAATAGAGATATCTATCACCTCTAAAAGTTTCCTTGTGCCTCATTTTTGTTCTTATTATAAGAATACATGAGATATACTCTCTTAAATTTTTAAGTGCAAAGTACAGTATTGTTCTCGGTATGTACTATGTTGTGTAACGTATCTCTATAAATTATTAGTCTTGCATAATTGAAACTTTATATTCATTGAACAACATCTTACCCTACTCCCAGGTCCTTGCAACTACAATTCTATTCTCTGTCTCTGGGTTTGACTATATGAGATATCTCATAAAAGTGGAATCATGAACTATTTGTCATTCTGTGACTGGCTTATTTCATTTAGCATAATGTCCTTCAGGTTCATCCATATTGTTTCAAATGGTATAATTATTTTTAAAGGCTGAATGATATTCCATTTTATGAATATACCATATTTTCTTTATCTGTTGATGCTAGACATTTGGGTTGTTTCCACATTTTTGTTATTGTGAATAGTGCTGCATTGAACATGGGGTGCATTTGTTGCTCCAAGATCCTGATTTCAATTCCTTCGAATAGACATTGAAATTCTGGATTGGAATTCCTTTGGATAGGAATTGAAATCAGGAATTGAAACCAAAAGTTGAATTGCTGTATAATATGGTAGTTCTAAATTTAATTTTTTGAGGAATTTTCATATTGTTTTTCATACAGCTGCACCATTTTTCATTCCTACCAAACAGTGTACAAGCATTCCTATTCCTTCACATCCTTGCCAACAAAACATCTTGAATGTGCTCAATCTTCTGTGATTTTGAAAGCTTCTACAGTTTGAATGTATATGTCCCTCCAAAAATTGTATATTTTAACTTAAACCTTAAGGTGATGGTATTAAGAGGTGGGGCCCTTGGGAGGTAATTAGGCCACTAGAACTCTGCTCTCATGGATGGGATTATAAAAGGAATGGAGAGTGCAAGTTTGTTCCTTTCTGCTCTTCCGCCATGTGAGGGCACAGCTTCCACGTAAGGATGTAGCAATAAGGTGCCCTCTTAGAAACAGAGAGAAAGCCCTTATAGACATGAAATCTGAAAGTTCCTTGACCTTGGACTTTCTAGCCTCCAGAACTATGAGAAATAAATTTCTATTATTTATAAATCATCCAGTGTAAGGTATTCTGTTATAGCAGCACAAGCATACTAAGACAGAAGCTAAGAAGGGTACGACCTGGTTAGTGCTTAGTTAAGAGCAGGAATTTTATTTTATTGGTACACTATTTTTTCACGTGCCTGAAAGTTTGTTAAAGAATGGTCAAGCACTTTAACGCCAAGGAAGCACAAGACTCGCTAAACGCTAAGCTCTAGGAGAAAGGTAATTCTTTTGTTTACTTTTAATATTTTGTTGTCTGACTTGTAACAAATGCCTAAAATAATGCCTTATAAGTATAAGCAAATATTTTAAAAAGAATAAAGACATTATGTTTTAGTGTGCTTAGTTGTGGTTATTTTAATTGAATGAAAAATGCATTTAATATTTTAAAATAAATCTTAATAATATTGAGTGATAAGAACTCATATTTTTGACTTTTCTAGATGCAGTTAATCATTTCTACAACTTCAGCTTTTTAAATTTAAACAGATAATATAATCAAAATAATTTCTTCTATGTTACCAGTTGTGGTTATTTTGTAACAATGATTTATTTACGTATCTAACTTCTGTATCAAATTATAAATTGTTCATAATAATTGTTTTTATAATAAACTCATCTAGGGAGTTGGTGGGTAGAAGTTAATATTTTTAATCAATGGAGACTAAATTAGCATACTTGTTTTTGAGTATTTAAAGCTAGTCATTCTTGTCAGTGTTTGTGCTTAGTTACTGTAAGTTCTATGTTCTTATAAAGACAAAAACAAAATCGTAACCAGCATAAATCCGATACCACCAATTTACTTGTTTCCTATTTTTCAGGAAACATTCTTAAACACTAATTGTGAGAATCAAGTGGAATCCCTAGTAAGTCTTGGGTAGGGCTCAACAATCTGAATTCTAATTAGTAAACAGGTGAATCTGGTTTGGGTGGGTGATCTATAATTACAGTGTCTTATTTTCAGGGTCCCACATTTGTAATGGGACTCAAATATAGTCATTATCTTTACAAAGGAGTATGTATTTAATTTTATATTCTTATTTAGTTCTTATATGTGATTAAATATATTATCATACTTAACATTCAGTTAATATTTAGTTTAATTCTCTTTTAGCATATGTCTTCATTTAGAATACAGTTCAAGTTTTCATTCTACATTATGTAGTTCTGTGACTCTAGCAACATTTCTTAGCCTCTCTGGGTCATAATTTACCAATTTGTAAAATGAAAATAGTAATAGCTCCTTATTGATAAGATTGATACCAGATTAAATGAACATTTGGTACATGGTAAACATCAAAGAAATGTTAGCTATGAGTATTTTGATTGCTTCATGGATTTATTATATGAAGTTAAATAATTTTCTATATTTATTTTTTATTGTATATACAAATCATAGTGTGTATATGTTAAAGTTTGTCCATTACATTCCCAATGTATGCCCATTCTCTAAGAGTTCTCTTTGGTTTAGTATTTGTCCTGGGCAAAATGTGTCAAGATTTGGATGATAAATTGTATGGCCACCTTAGTGTGTATAATGAAATCATATGTTTTGAGAGCACAGAACTCTTAACTAAATAAATATCAACCAATTACAGATAATGGCTGTTTTTTTCTGTGAGCAGTGTTTTCTTTTTTCCCTTTAGACATGAGAAGTTTTGTGAGTATAGTTTCCTGTGTACTATCTGCTAACCTGAACCCTATTAACTCTTTTCATTTCTAGTAGTATATGAACTAAGTTAAACTTCTCAGAAGGGATTCTACCAGTGAAGTGGATGCGCTTGTCAGTTACTCAACCCTGACGCCCTTGAACTCACTCAAGGTTAAGTTTATGAATCAAAGTTAATGATATTACTTGCTGTATCAATGGGATCTCTCATACAGAGCCAATTCTGCTAAACAAGTTCCAAAAATTCTGTCTGGATTAATTTTAAAAAGTGAGTTTCTTTATCCTTTTACTCTTTCAGTTTCCTACAAATAATTTCAATAACTACGTCTCATGTATACCTCATCTAAATGTATCAGCTTTTTTTTATAATAAGCATATTTTAGAATATGTTATCTGAATCTAGTCAGAGAAGAGATACTGTGACCAATAATTGTTAATTCAGGCTCTTAAATTTCTGGGGCAAATTTGTGCAAAAAGTTGATTACAGTATAGCAGAAGAGTTCAAAGAAATGTTATATTCTTACACACTGCTTCTATTTTTCTAGTTTTTGGCAGAATTACATTTCTCTCTCTTTTTCTTTTTCTTTTTTTTTTTTATTTGAGACAGAGTCTCACTCTGTTGCCTAGGCTGGAGTGCAGTGGTGTGATCTCAGCTCACTGCAACCTCTGCCTCCTGGGTTCAAATGATTCTGCCTCAGCCTCCTGAGTACCTGGGACTACAGGTGCGCATCAGCATGCCTGGCTATTTTTTGTATTTTTAGTAGAGTCGGGGTTTCATCATGTTGTCCAGGCTTATCTTGCACTCCTGACCTCAAATGATCCACCCACCACAGACTCCCAAAGTGCTGGGATTACAGGCTTGAGCTACCACACCCAGCCTCTCTCTTTTTGAAAGCCAAGTTGAAGTTTCAAATGACGGGTTTCTTCTGGAACTATGGATGTAATACAGTATGTCAAGGAGCAAATACAGATTTTCTTGCCTGACCCAAAAATGTCACAATGTGTCATGCAATGTCAAACAGCATGACTCTGTAAAGATAGTACACAACATTCGTTTCCTTTAGAACCTGTGTATATCATCTATACAATATTTCCTTTAAAAAAGAAAAATGTAGTTCTGGATATTTAACATATGTCAACTGAATCTGATTTTTTTTTTTTTTTTTTTGAGATGGAGTCTTGCTCTGTCATCCAGGCTGGAGGGCAGTGGTGTGATCTCGGCTCACTGCAACCTCCGCCTCCCAGGTTCAAGCCATTCTCCTGCCTCAGCCTCCCGAGTAGCTGGGATTACAGGCACCCACCACCAAGCTGGGCTAATTTTTGTATTTTTTTAGTAGAGACAGGATTTCACCATACTGGCCAGGCTGGTCTTGAACTCCTGACCTTGTGATCTGCCCTTCTCAGCTTCCCAAAGTGCTAGGATTCTAGGCATGAGCCACCACACCCGTCCTCTGATCTATTTTTATAAGTTGTTTGGGGAACTGAGCAATGAGTTAACAAGGGAATGTGTACATATGCATGAACAAAAATACGTGCAATTACAAACAGGCCAAAGCAAGTTTTGGAAATCCTGCATTCTTCTACTTTTCTTGAAGTACATTTGCATGTAACACCCCAAATCTGTGCATGCTTATTAGTGTTTTGCTTCTTTCCTAGAAACCCTTTGAGGTTAAATTAAATTTTAATTTTAGATTATCAAATAATTTTTAGTATAAATATATCCATAAAATATTTAGGACAGCGATTCTCGTACATTGTATCTTTGTTTTCACTAGTTTCAAAGAGGTTCTTATTTCTGCCCTAATTTTGTTATTTGTCCAAAAGTCATTTAGGAGCAGGTTATTCAATTTTCATGTAATTCTATAGTTTTGAGTGAATTTCTTAGTCTTGATTTTGAATTTGATTGCATTATGGTCAGAGAGACTGTTACGCCTTCAGTTCTTTTGCATTTGTTGAGGAGTGTTTTACCTCCAATTTTGTCATAGATTTTAGGGGGGATGGTGGGAGGAGAAAGAGGATCAGGAAAAATAACTAATGGGTATTAGGCTTAATACTTGGGCTATGAAATACATTGTACAACAAACCCCCATGACACTAATTTACCTATGTAACAAACCTGCCCTTTTACCGCTGGACTTAAAAGTTATAAAAAAGAAAAGGAAATATTCATGACATATTTATACAAAAAATCATTAAACACTTATTTAAATTTGAATTGCGTATAAATAATGAATACTTTAGTATACGTATATAATAAATATATTATGGATTACACTTCTAAAAAAAACTGTTATCTGAAATTCAAATTTAACTGGGTGTTCTGTATTTTTATTTGCTAAATCTAACAATGCTGAACTAAATCTCTCTTTCTTTTTCTTTTACTTATACTTTAAGTTCTGGGATACATGTGCAGAATGTGCAGGATTGTTACACAGGTACACATGTGCCATGATGGTTTGCTGCACCCATCAACTTGTCATCTACATTAGGTATTTCTCCTAATGCTGTCCCTCCCTTTGCTCCCCAACCCCCAATAGTCCCCAGTGTGTGATGTTCCCCTCCCTCTGTCCATGTGTTATCATCATTCAACTCCCACTTATAAGTGAGAACATGCAGTGTTTGGTTTTCTGTTCCTGTGTTAGTTTGCTAAGAATGCTGGTTTGCAGCTTCATCCATGTCCCCAGAAATGATATGAACTCATTCTTTTTTATGACTGTGTAGTATTCCATGATGTATAAGTGTCACATTTTCTTTATCCAGTCTATCATGGATGGACATTTGGGTTGGTTCCAAGTCTTTGCTATTGTAAATAGTGCTGCAATAAACAAATGTGTGCATGTGTCTTTATGGTAAAATGATATATAATTTTGGGGGTATATACCCAGTAATGGGATTGCTGGGTCAAATGGTATTTCTATTTCTAGATCCTTGAAGAATCACTACTCTGTCTTCCACAATGATTGAGCTAATTTACTACACTCTCACCAACAGTGGAAAAGCATTCCTATTTCTCCACATGCTCTCCAGTATCTGTTGTCTCCTGACTTTCTAATGACCACCATTCTAACTGGCGTGACATGGTATCTATGTTTTTGATTTGCATTTCTCTAATGGCCAGTGATGATGAGCTTTTGTTCATAGGTTTGTTGGCTGCATAAATGTCTTCTTTTGAGAAGTGACTGTTCATATCCTTTATCTACTTTTTGATGGGATTTTTTCTTGTAAATTTGTATAAGTTCCTTGTAGATGCTGGATATTAGACTTCTGTCAGATGGATAGATTGCAAAATTTTTTCTCCATTCTGTAGATTGCCTGTTTGTTCTGATGAACTAAGTCTGTCTTTCAGCAGAGTCCTTAATCTTTAGAAAGGAGGCTAGCTATGGTTTAGTACTTTCAGCAATGATGGGTGGAAAATTAAGGGCGTTTGGCTGATTAAAGTGATTAAGCAGCTCTTGTGACCTCTTCATATGAGCAATACTGAATCCAGTGTAATCAAACTTTAATACAGTGAAAAACTGAATACCTCTTTACATTCATTATAATGGAGTTTGACTAGGAATAATATGTTGGCTATATTAGCAGTTGTACCTTGGTAACATATGAGCAAAATACACTGCAAAGAGATTTGCACAATCTAGCCATATGAGAGGTCATTTGATATTGACAAAAGTGCTTTGTGTGGTTAAATGGGAATAATGCTCATAAAATGTATTTTTGTCAATGGGTTCATGAGAGGTCTGGTGAATGGTAGCAAAATGAACAATGTGAGAACTAAGAATACAATGGCAACTTGAAAAAGAGAGGATACAGGGTACAGTTGAAAATAGAGGATGTAGAATCATTCTATTAGAAGAATAAAATAGTTTCCCAATATATAGGTAAGAGCATGCAGGCAGATATACTTAAAGAGGATCTGATAATTCAAAACAGAGTGGCCAGTAATATAAATTTATTTAAGAAGAAAGAGATGTGTGAAAAATTAAGTGAAACATGGATGAACAGAAATCCTACTATATGATAAAAATGGTAAATTAAGGAAAACTGAAAAATGGAATGCAAAGAGAAAACAAAATAAATGAGATGGAAAACTGGCAATGAGAGAGGGTAAAGAAATGGTGATGATTTGAACAGCAGAGAAAAGTTTTCAGAGATATTTACTTATCAAAGAAGATTATTAAGAAAATTGAAATTATTCCCACAGAGATTTACTTTCTTAATATAACATGTTAAGGGAAAATTCTCTCATGCCTGTTACTTGAGTCATTTTCTGTCAACTTTTTGGGAACAGAGGAGCCTAAATTGATATTCCTTGATGGCCTATGAGCTACTCAGCTATGAACTATCCAACAGGAAGTAATATTCTCCTGATTTTTGGGGTTGGCTTTCTCTACGCACACATTTGGTCTTCCCTTACTCATCTTACAATAAGTTAATTAATTTTATCGAATGTGTAGCACTATGGTGGGTGCTACAAATATAAAAATGTATAAGTCACACAATCTTTGACCTCGAGGATTTTATAGCTGTGTGTGTGTAAGTGTGAATGTGTGTTGAGAATGATTGTAAGTAATCTAATATTTCTGAACTATAAATTTTATAGTGGGAATATTTAAATAAAACACAGGTGTAAGAATAATATATATTAGTACCTAAAGTGAATGCATTAATATGCGTACTAAGTATATAAGTAGAGAGAACAATAGTATGTTAAATAATGGCCCGGAACCTGTGTTTGTTTTTCTCCATCGCCTTAGAGTCTTCTTTACTAGCAGAAAATATTCAAAAATTCTATATTCTATGCTTCTATGTGTGTATGTATGAGAGAGGGGAGGGGAGGTTGACACAGAGTCAGTACTAAAAGAATGAAAGAAGGAAATAGAAATGTTCCTGAAAGTCTTTCAACTGTTGGATGTCAGCCCTATTATGCAGTCCACAAATGCAGCAGATTCCTGTGAGCTCAGGGCAACTTACTTTGCAACCTTATCTATTCTACGAATTCCCCATCCACCAAGCTCATTATTATTATTACTGTTTTTTTGAGAAGTCTCAGTCTGTTGCCTAGCCTGGAGTACAGTGGCATGATCTCTGCTCATTGCAACCTCCACCTCCCTGGTTCAAGTGATTCTCCTGTCTCAGCCTTCTGAGTAGCTGGGACTATAGACACCAGCACCACGCCCAGCTTTTTTTTTTTTTTTGTATTTTTAGTAAAGACAGTGTTTTGCCATGTTGGCCCGGCTGGCCTTGAACTCCTGATCTCAAGCATTCCACCCTGCTGCATCGTCTTAGAGGGCTGGGATTACAGGCATAAGCCATCACCACATCTGGGCCATTATTAATTTCCTGTTTCTTTCCCTGTTTTTGATCCTTTAGTTTGATGTAGTTAGTTTATTCTAGCTTTTTAACCTCAATTTTTCTCCTGGTAATATTTCTCTCTTGTTCTAAGTGTTGGAAATGTCCTTGTTGCTTCAGTCCAGTCCATATAACACCTTCTTATGGATTGTTTCCACCAAATCTATCATGACGGTTATAAATTGGGGCTTGGTTTGAAATCTCAGGCCTCCGTTTATCCACATAGAGAGACAAAGGCATATGAAGAATGAGTTTAGTCCCAAATTATGATGCTATGTTATATAGGGTAAGGCTGAGTCATGAGGCTACATCTAGGAGTTACCAGGGATTCCTAGTATCCTGCCTCTAGGCTCACCCTTTTCAGAAATACTCTAAAAGTTAGGACATACAATGTAAGAACAAATAGAAAAAGGAAGAAGGAGAAAGAGTTTTGTTCCTTTGTTCCTTAGGCCTACGTTCTTCTCAGAACATCTGTCCAGGTAGATCTCCTTCTTCTAGGGTCTATCGTCATAAACAGCCTCATGAAATAAGAAAGACGAAAAAAGGCATCCTTAAGGAAAGTGGGGTCAAATAGAAAAAAAATAACTGTCATACAGACTTAGAAGGGCAGCTGTAGCTCATTGGCTCAATAAGTACCTCTAAGTCCTCACCCATCAATTTCCATCCCCGTTCTTTTTGGACATGAAATAACAGGCTACGTAGGAGAAAATATAGATGTACCAACAACAATAAAATGGAAGAGTTCTGAGCACTTTACAATTTATATACCCAATCACCGGGGCATTCATGCATCTTTTTTTTTTTTTTTTAAAGGGAGCCTGCTGTATAGCTGGAATTGTTCTAGGCACTCTCATGGAGTGTGTATTCCAGACCTAGGATTGTCTTATGGTTAGTTTTACAGTAATGCCAGCCAGCAGAAGAATACTGAGTCCTTACATGCTCTGATCTTATCCTCAGCTCCAGGAGCTGAACTCCTTCATTTTCTTCCAAACACAGAAAAGTTATTGGCTACACTTTTGCTATGTTTTATGGACTACTTGTATTAGTGATTCAGCTTAGTTATCGGGACTTTAAAAACACTAAACTCCCAATTATTTTTTTTCTTGATGAACTCCTACTCAAAATTTAAATTTATTTTATAAATTTTTCCTCAAACACCTTCCTTTAACAAAATACAATATGGAAAATGAGCAGAAAGCCACTTGTTCTACTAGGAGTTTGAGCTAAAAATAAAATAAAAATTAAGATAGTTGTAAATATAAAAGGAAAGATAATTAAAAATGACAAAAATATTGAAAATATTATCTTGCAAGATGGACATACCCTAAAAAGAATCAGTATTCAATAGTGTAAAAATGATAGAATAAATACATTACTAAGTGAATAACTCTTGAGTAGATGAAATTTGTAAATGAATGAGTGCAAAAGCACTTTCAGCTATACAGTAGTTATTGTATTTCTATTCAGTGAATAATTAGTAAAATTATGTCAGCATGTAATTTCCACATGCTAAAAAACGGCATAAAGTACGAAATTGAGGTATTGCTATGCACTATTAATTGTAGTAAATGGCAAATTCCAGTTAAAGAAATGCTTAAGTCAGAATCCTGATGAAGTATTGAGCAGGGTGAGAGCTAATTTAATACAGTTATGAAGATTATAAAATTAGCCTGAATGTTGACTATAGTATGCTATAGTTATACAGCATATAACTACGGTTTAGCCACATAGAGAGACAAAGGAGGCATATGAAGCAAAACCAGAATAATTCACATTTATTGAATGCCTCCTATGAACTAGTACTGAGCTCAAAATTTTACACGTATAAATTCATTTAATTCTCCGCACCATAATGTGATTTTCCCTATTTTGTAGATGAGGAAATCTAGACTGATAGAGTCCCAGGGTCACAGAGTATATGTGAGGAAATGGGAACCATATTTTCAAAGGAATTTGGAGAATATTTCTCTCATTTAAAACATTTAAATGTTTTACAGGAGAGAAATATTCTCCAAATTCTTTTGAAAATATACATTAAACACATCAAAAAAATGCAATATAAAGTTTATAATTGGCATACAAAAATTTCAAGTGATACATAAGCTATATTAGTTCCACGCTATAACAGAATTACCACCCCCATAAATGTCTCCATGCCAAATACAGATCTTATTTAATTCTTATTAATATGAAACTTCTGGGCCAGGCATGGTGGCTCACACCTGTAATCCCAGCAGTTTGGGAGGCTGAGGCAGGTGGATCACCTGAGGTCAGGAGTTGAAGTCTAGTCCGACCAACATGGTGAAACTCTGCCTCTACTAAAAATACAAAAATTAGTATGGCATGGTGGTGCACTCCTGTAATCCTAGCTACTTGGGAGGTTGAGGCAGAAGAATCATATGAACCCACGAGTTAGAGGTTGCAGTGACTGCACTCCAGGCTTGGCAACAGAGCGAGTCTCTATCTCCAAAAACAAACAAACAAACAAACAAACAAACAAATACTTCTTAACTTTCCATTATAGAAAATTTGCTCTCCTTGTGTGTCAGACTGTTGACAAGTTGGTAAGTCAGTAATGATTCAGACGTTTTAGCATCATGGTTAGCTTTTTTATTTCTCTTATCCAAACCTCAACTAACTCTTAGATCTAGGTGACATAGACACAGTATGGTATACTGACCGGAAAGAGCTGGACAGCCCATTGTTCCCATTTCCTCACTCTGTGACCCTGGGACTCTATCAGTCTAGATTTCCTTATCTACAAAATAGGGAAAATCACCTTACTGTGGGGAGAATTAAATGAAATTATATGTGCAAAATTTTGAGCTCAGTACTAGTTCATAGGAGGCATTCAATAAATGTGAATTATTCTGGTTTTGCTCAAATGTGGAATTGGAAGCTGAAGGAAAGAAGGAAGGAAAGGTAGACGAATGCTGTATCAATACCTTGATCCCTCCAATACTTCCTGCACATCCTGCATATAGTTCAAGGAAAATGCCAATGAATGAAAAACGATATGGCTTGGGTGTGAGAAAGGCAATGACTGTAGTTGCAACCTCTGCTCTGAAGGAGAGCAGTCGATTCCCCAGGAAAAGCTGGTTGTGGCAGAATGAACAGCCTATATTGATCTCATCTATGAGAGACCCTACTAAGTACTGAATCAGAAGCCTAATTTTGCTTTGTATCCAATGTTAATAGTTCTAAGTTTTCCAACCATTTTTGTCTTTAACCTTCTAATTCCTAAAAGCAAAGTAGGTGAATCACAGTAATGAATTAAGGGTTTGAATTCTGAATATATTTTTGTACAAGTTCACTGACTTCATTAAAATATCCTTAAAATGGTAAATGTAGAAGGCTAAAATAGATTATTTTATTTAAATATATCACTTCTCTTGTCGGAGGGAGCAGGAGGAGGCAATTTGAGACTTTGTCACTTTGATAATTAGGATCTGAGAAGATTTTGACATCAGAAAGGGCAAAACTGTGACATATCACTATCCTTGCTTAATATAAATCATTCACTAATTGGGAGACAAATTCTACTGCTGAAAAATTCAAGTTAATTTTTTCCTTTAAAGAAATAGTATTTTTAAAAAGTTATTACTACACCTCATTAAAGAAAATTGTACTTTCATATAGTATTTTCTATAGCCCTATTAAGTACTTCAGTAGCCACTTTATATAATTCCTTACATTTTAAAAATAAATCCCGGTAATGCTTCAAAAATAGAAGCAAATATCACAGACTTTATGGCAACGATGAGAGAAGGGACAGGAGCAATAAAAATCATATAATTTACTGAGTCTCAATTTTGATCAGAAAAAGAAGCAAGGCAGCAAGATGTGTCACTTTATGTAACCCAGTTCAACCATTATCAAACATATTTTGAAGTCCCTGTCAATTTTCATTAAAAAAACCTGCTCTTTTAGTCAATATTTCTTACTTCAACTTATCAAACATCTTTTGACTTTTATCACTTTATAAGACTTCGAAGATTCCTTTTTATTTTGAACAAGATGTCACTGACAATTTGTTGGCAGAAGTTCTCAGCCTCTGAAAAGTGTGTTCTCATCTGAAATGCCATTATCCTGTTCTTCTGCTCTAACTGATTACCTGATGCTCTTTGCAAATACTGATTATAAATGTCATTAGCTTTAGTGACTCACCTTCAGTTTGCAATGTTTAAGGAATGGATCATTAATTCATTTAAAAAATTTCCCAAAAAGGTTGGTTCTACCCATTTGTCCTTCATTTAATTACCAGCCTGCAAAAGGGAAGAAATAGAAACCCTGCTAAATGACATCCTGGACCAGAAAAAAGAATCAGGTTGCTCATAGAGCATATTCAAAAGAATGATTAATTTGTCTGAATTTGATAGTCAAAACATTTTGACACGAACTGGCAATTTTAACGATCACTATAATTTAGTTGATGGGCTCATTAATAAAACTCCAGGACTACTTTATAACATTTAACACAGTGATCACTACAGTTAAGGTTACAGAGAACAAAGAAGCAATTCCTTAGGACCAGCGTAACATGCTCTTAGTAATCTGGGCAGGAGACTGTGAATAATGATTTCTAGCAAACAAGCAACCAAAATACTTATCTTGTATGCTAGTAGTAGCCCTTGGTCATATCTTACAGGTGAAATATCCTGTAGCTTTCTCAAATGACTCGCTTGCCAAGAGCTTACTCTATAAACTTTAGTTTCTTAGAAAGGAATTAAAAAGATAAACATTATCAAATTAACAAAGTATAGTAATCCTTTAAAACACATTAGAGAAATGAGGACTCAATATTGTTGGTTTTGGTGCAGTAACGTAGAATGGTGTGGCCAATCACTTTGGGAGTAAAGTTCAAGAAGCTTCTGTGAAATGGATGTTTCATCTGTGAGACTTTGAGTTTTAACTAGTTATGATTAGTTCATCTCTCTTAAGTAAAAAGTAAGGTCATAACACAAGATGACATTTAATTGAACTGACCAGTACCTCGCTAACTCTCTTGTTTAACTCCAAGGATATCAGTTGGCCATGAGGAATTTAGTCATTATTACTTTATCAACATCAGGGTATAGTTTATATAGTGTTTAGCGACTGATCAAGGCTGTAAGATCCAATATCTTAACATATAGCTATTCACTCATTTGGGTTGAAGTAGCCAGTTTGTCTGGATGTGGGAGAACTGGCAAATGATATAAAAGTGGATAGTAATAACTATAATAGTAAATATTTGTTGAGTAGTTGCAGTGTGCTAATTACCTTATATGTAACTTTGTGAACAAGGCCTAAAATACAAAGAGGCAAAAACAAAAGACTGTAAGTCCATATCCATTTTCCCCTCCTTTTACAGCTACAGAATTTGAAGCTGGAAACATAATATACTGGGATGAAGAGAGATGAAGAGTACATTTCCTACCCTCTCTTTGGTCACAAAACTAGGCTATGGGCGGCAAGTGGAAGTGTTATATGACATCTTCTGGAAGGCTTCCCAGGGAAGCAATGCTCATGTAATGTCTGTGCTGTGCTTCTTTGTTCTTTTTTCTATACTGTTTCTTGGAAGGTACATTACCATTTTGGACCATGACGTTGAAGCTGCATGTGATAGAGAAACAAGACAGAAAGATACATGTTCTCTAACAATGTGAAGTGCTGTTCAGCCCAGGATTGCCTGCCTGGACTTTTATAAGAGAAAGGAGTAGACTTAAAAATTGTTTCTAGTTCAACTCTCATAATTTTTTTTTCTGTTACTTATAAATACATCTAATCTTTTTTTTTAAATTTAAATTTTATTTTTTTTATTGCATTTTAGGTTTTGGAGTACATGTGAAGAACATGCAAGATTGTTGCATAGGTTCACACGTAGTAGTGTGATTTGCCTAATCTTAAACCACATTAAAACAAATGGGCCAATTCCAAATCTGTGCTTAATAACTCTCTATTTATGATTTTTACTTTTTACTTCTGACTTGTATTCTACGTACTGCTTCTATCTTCCTCCCTGCTTCTCAGTTTCCACCCAAAGAATGAGAAAGCAAATTTTCATTCTTCTAAAGCAGGCAGTATTATCTCACACATACACACACACACACACACACACACACACACACACACACAGAGAGAGAGAGAGAGAGAGAGACAGTAGAGGCATTCTCTTATTCAACAACATTCAATCAGTATTTATTCATCATCTACTAATTTTCCAGCTTTTTTGCTCTACATTGAGATTACTGAGATAAATGACACCTGTGAACCCGGTACATTCTAATGGATATATTAATAGAAGTATGTCATTGGGACAAGGGTATAATAGATGAAGGAGTAACTAATTCTAACTAATTAACTAAATTTCTAAGGGATGAATTCCAGTATTTGATGAGAGAATTAGTGGTTCTTGTGGGGTGGGGCAAGGAGATTACTGAGATATGGGAAGGAGAGAGAATTTCTGGAATCTTCAGCATTTAGGTAAAAGTAGAAGCCATGAAGTATGTCAGGTTCCAGGGAGAATATACAGAATGGCAGCATACAGGTTTAGGAACAAAACCTTATGATATTGGTGGAGAAAGAAAGAGCTAATAAAGGAGTTTTTGGGGTAGCAGATAAATTAACAGAGAGTAATAAAGAAAGCCAAGAAAAAGAGAGAAGAGGCAGGAGGGGGTAAAAATGATAATGATTTATGATGTCTGATTAAAATCTGTCTTTCCTATTAGACTTTATGCTTCAGTATGTTTTGTTCACCATTTTATCTTTAGTTTCTAATGGAAGTTCAGTGTCAAACACATTGTAGTTGCTTATTCAATACGTGTTGAATAAATAACTTTCCAATTTAGAGATTGAAGCCTAGAAGGAATTTAGAGACACATTTTTGGGAGGAATTATAACAAGCACAATCCATTGTTCAAAAGAAACAAAAACACTAAGGTTTAACGTCTGTATCCTACCTCTGGTTTATGCAGAGGGTGGTTCAATTGCATTTGAGGCTTCCATCCAGAGAGAATGCAGGTTCTGATAGAACACTTGATTTGTCAGATTACACACCCTAATTCTTAGTTCAGAAGCCATGATCACCTCACACATAGGGGCAGATTTCCAGGGGAGGCAGAGTGTCTGACTACCATAGGCAGGGAGAACACCCCAATGAGGACACTGGAAAGGAATACCCTGTTTAATCTTTAAAACTCTGTTGAAGCAACAGAAAATTGTAAACACGTAGAAATAATCAAACAAACTGATGAAACCAAAATATTGTATCTGAATGCAGAATTACAGTTTAGGAAAGCGAGCTTACATCCTGGGGTCTAGAAACATATCCCCCTCACAAACATCAGCACCAAGAGGAACAGAGAGAGAACTGAGATGAAGAAAACGTTAATATGAACCCATGTAGCGATATCATAGAAACAAACAAACAAACAAAAACAAATTGAGACTATAAACATCAGATTTACTGTTATTGGAATCTTTGTTAGGAAATTCTATGCTAAAAGATAAAACAATAGTCGAACATTTTTAGGGTTATGAAGGCTTAAAATTAAATTGCTAGCCATGGAAAGTTGAATGAACATATTTTCACTTAGTTTTTAATTTCCCCTACATAGGTGGTCCTCAGATCCAGAGCGTTTTGGAATAAATAAAGCAAAGTGCGGTTATTAAAGTTAGAAAGGTTTTTATTTTCACGCAGTTTTATTTTTGTTCTTATTTGCTTAAGCATGCAGGACCACAAAACTATGTTCAATTTGATCTTTTATAGTTAGGTTCATAAAAGTAATGAAATTTCAAAATAAAACTTGTATAGAAAATCTGTTATGTTGACTAACATGGACAGGACATACTATGCTGCAGGCATACTCAATTACTGAAGCTAGGGGTTTCCTTTCTCATATTTACTACCCCTCTGGGTGTCAAAGACCGCATCTGCCTATTCAGGAGCCCTATGAATGCCATTTATGTGATGCTTACTTTTTTTTTTTAAGATTTTAAGTTTTGTAGAGATGAGGTCTTGCTATGTTGCCAGGGCTGGTCTCAAATGCCTGAGTTCAAGCCATCCTCTCACTTTGGCTTTCCAATGTGCTGAGATTATAGACATGAGCCACTGTGTCCAGCCTGTGATGGCTTATTTTATATGTCCACCTTACTGGGCCATGAGATGTCCAGATAGATGGTTAAACATTATTTAAGTGTATCTGTGAAGGTGCTTTGGATGAGACTGACATTAAATTAGTGGACTCAGGAAAGCAGACTGCCCTCTCTAATGTGGGTGACTCTCATCCAGTCTGCTGAGGGTCTGAATAGAACAAGAAGACTTAGTAAGGGAGAATTTTCTCTTTCTTCTGGACTGTCTTTACACTGTGATATCAGTCTTCTCCTACCTTTGGACTTGGACTTAGACTGAAAGTTTTACCATTGGCTTTCCCGATTCTCAGGCCTTTGGGCTTGAACTGGAGCTTACACCATCAGCTCTCCTGGGTCTCTAGCTTGCTGACCACAGATCTTGAGACTTGTCAGCTTCTATAATCATGTGAACCAATTCCTTATAATAAATATCTTTCTGTCTCTATATATTCTATTTCTTCTGTTTCTCTGAAGAACTCAGACTAATACAAACCTTGGTATTCAGAAGTGAGGTATACCTGTAACAAATACCTAAACATGAACATGGTTTTGAAACTGGGTAATGGGTAGAGGCTGGAAGAGTTTTAATGTATGTATTAGAAATATGGATATTCAAGTCAATTCTGGTAAAATCTCAGATGGAAGTGTGTAACAACAAGAATTGGAAACTGGACAAAAGTTAATCCTTAAACTTGGCTGAGCTGTGTTCTAGTGCTTTGTAGAAGGTAGAACTTGTGAGTGATGAAATTGGATATTTAGCTGAGGAGATTTCTAAGGAAATTGTTGAAAGTTCCTCTTGATGCTCTCAGTAAAATGAAAAAGAAGAAAGATAAATTGACAAAGGAATTGTTAAGCAAAAGGAATCATAACTTGGAGATGTAAAAATTCTCCATTTATTGCATAACATGGTAAAAACAAGAAAGATTTTTCTGAAGAGAATACTAAAGATGTGGCTGAACAACCATTTGATACAAAGATCGTGTTTGGGACTCATGGACTTAATCAGCCATTTCAACAGAAGCCAGGAATAGAGATGGGATTACACCAGCAACAACAGTTTCAAGTAAAGGGAACAGAAAAAGTGAGATGAAAAAAGGCTATAAGAATTGCTGGATTTGACGCGATTGGACAACAAATAATTTGGCTGCAAATTTGTTCTGTTCTACAAGAATAGGGAAAAATTACCCTAAAGTTCATCCAGAGATCATCAGGGCTACTTCCTCAGTTTCACTGGGATAGACAGCTTCTACAAGAAGCCATGGGAGCCAGAGTGCCCAGCAGAGTCACAGAAGCAGAACCACTGCCTCTGTGGGTCCAGATACAGAGAATGGATCCAAACAAAATTATTCTCAGGCTTTAAGATCTGATGGAATTTGTGTTTCTAACTTTTGGACTTGTTTGGTACCCATCACCTGTTTCTTCTTTCCTATTCTCCCTTTTGGAATTTGAATATCTATCTTATGCCTGTCCCACCATTGCATTTTGGGAGCCCATACTTGTCTGGTTATCTGCTCACCCCAATTTTTCTTCTTTAGCTCACAGATAGAGAAGAAATTTGATCAAGTCTTAACCATATCTGATTTATATAATATTTAGATGAGTCTTGAAAGTTTAGACTTCTGAGTTGATGCTGGAATGAGTTAAGACTTTGGGGGCTGTTGGAATGTAATGAATGTATTTTGCATACAAGAAGGATTTGGATTTTAGGAGGCCAGGGAATAATGTTATAGACTGAATTGCATTCTCCTAAAGTTCATACCTTGAAACCCCAACTGTCTATCCTGAAATGTGATGGCATTTGGAGATGAGGCCTTTAGAAGTAATCAGGTTTAGATGAGGTCATGAGGGTGGGGCCCTGATTATGTGATTAGTCCCCTTTTAAGAAGAGATACCAAAGAGCTTACTCTCTCTCTCTCTCTACCATGTGAAGATGCAGTGAGAAGTTGACTGTAATGCAGGACAAAAGCCATTCCTGAACTGAAGTGCTCAGCACCTTGATCTTGGAGTTTCCAGGCTTCAAAACTGTGAGAAATAAATTCCTATTTGTTTAATCTGCCTGGTGTACGATGTTTTACATTTTCTGAACAGACAAATACAGCTCATAAAATTTTGGAGTTAGTGGCAGGAGTATTTATGCTACAAGTTCTGTCTGTAGATGGAAGTCCTACTCCACCACCAGAGACATCTTGCTCTCTGCAGGTGATGAGTAGTCTCCACTTGTTGACTTTATTTCTACATGTTGACTTGATTCCCTGCTGCTGACCAGTAAGGGTAATGGGCAATCTCCTTATGATGACACGATGTCCCTCCATGCAGTTAGTTATTCATCTCCCATATCTGCTCTTCTCCTTGTCTCCTTCCTAACTTACAGTAAGGGTGTATCTCACCTAGCTCCTCTTTCCCATCTCCCTCTCTTCTCCTCTCTAGCCTAGATGGACCTGTATTTATCCTTTTTGTGTATTTATGCATACGGAAGTGGTCTGTTTCTTCATTGTTCTTCATTCTGCTTAATCATTATAGCATAAACTTTACGTCCTGCTTCCTTCAGGCCTTCCTTTTATATTGACTACTTATTGCTTGTTTCATTCATATCCTAAATATTCCTATTGCTCTTGGAGATAATATAAACACTTCTGACTCACTGGTAGAAAAATTTTATATAGGGAGGTGAGGAAAACCAAACACAAAGATTAGTATTTCAAGATATTACCTTGAAGCTGGTAATTAAATGCTATTTATATTTCATACACAAACATTCCTTAATATAGATTTTAGATCTAAAGTCTGCGTGTATATTGAACATGAAAAGTGAGAATTATGTATAGTCTCTTGGATCGCTCCATATATATTGCGATATATATGTGTGTATATATATATATACACATATATATATGTGTATATGTATATATATATGTGTATATATATATACATATATATATACATATACACATATATATATGTGTATATATATATACACACACACATATCTGTAACCATCTGCTACAAGCCTCAGTCTCTATTTCCACACTTTCAAACTGTTAAGTGAGAAACCTTATTTAACTTTTGTTTTTAAGCCAGACAATAAAAGTCACAATTGCTGGCCAGCTGTCAACATGTCATTTTGTATCAGGTTCTCATTCTAGTTTAATTAGGCTGTGAAGTGGCATGGTATAAAAGGTGGCAATTTCAGTGGCGGCTGTGAGTCTGGTAACAATCAACATCTCTGATATAACGTTTTCTCACACTTACCCATATCTTTTAAATCTGATTATTCCCAGACAAATCTAAGATCTGGTGTCTCCTCTTGATTATTATTACAGTCTATTAATTGCCCACCCCACCCCACTCCCCATATTTTTAGTCTTAGTCTGTTTCATCCATATAGCACATAGCCATGAGATTTTATCATTCCAAACTCTATGCTTCTCTTGTCTTTTTCAGTCTAAACATTTAACTGTGGCTCATAATTGACCATATTTCCAAAGTATGTTCTACAGGATACAAATAGGGATTTATACACAGGAAAAAATTATTCTGTCTTTAAGTATGATTGGCAAGTGCTGATTTAACTAATTATCACTAAGTATATTTTCTCAGGATTCCTTAGAGATATAAGTATGCTGACATGTATTATAATACTTTCAGAGGGAGATATAATATATTCTCTGACTCATGAGTCATTAAGTCTTCATGGAGTACACTTTGGAAAAACACTGTCTAATAACGTAAAATAAAAATTTATTACCTGGTGCATTTAGACCTTTCACAACTTATATTCTAAAATTATATAACTTATATGACTTTTCTGTTTAGCTATATAAAAGAATTTTAGCCACATTGCTTTGACCTTGTTCATATTTTTACTCTGCCATCCATTCTGGCCTAAAACAAAAGTGCAGTAACCTCTCTATATCTGTCTCTAATCTTTCTTCCCGCTTTTCTTTTTCTAGGTCTCTCTCTGTCTGACTCTCCCATTCTGTTTCTCTCTTTTTTCCATCCTCTTGTCCCTCTGCTTTTTTTTCCCTACTTATCTCCCAAAATTGGTAGAAGTTTTTTTATATAATCAATGTCTTAGTTCATTTAGGCTACTATACCAAGATATCTTAGACTGGGTAATTTATGAACAACAGAAATTTACTATTTTCAATTCTAGAGGCTAGGAAGTCCAAAATTAAGGCATTAGCATATTTGGTGTTTGGTGAAGTCCTGTTCCTCACGGATGGTGCCTTCTGTGTCCTCATATGTTGGAAGCAGGGAAGGGAGCTCACTTGAGTTTCTTTTTTTTAAGGACACTAATCTCATTCATTAGGGTTTTACCCTTGTAACTTAATCACTTCCTGATATGTTTTGAATGTGTATCCTCTAAAATGCGTATGTTAAATGAATACCTATACTCCAATAAATTAAAAAAAAACTAGACAAAAGCGATAAATTCCTAGACTCATGTGACTACCAAGATTGAACTGTGAAGAAACATAAAACCTGAACAGGTCAATAATGAGCAATGAGAAAGAAGCAGTAATAAAAATTCTCCCATGAAAGAAAATCGCAGGACCTAATGGCTTCATTGCTGGATTCTACCAAATATTTAAAGACTAACTAATAACAACGTTACTAAAACTCTTTTTAAAAAAACTGAAATGGAGGGAATACTTTCAATCTCATTTTACAAGGCCAACATTACCGTCATACCAAAACCAGACAAAGACAAAACAAAAAATTAAATTACAGGTCAATATTCTTGATGAACATAGATGCAAAAGTCCTCAACAAAATATAGCAAACTTAATTTAAACATGATAAAGATCATTCAACATGTACAACTGGTATTCATCCCAGGGATACAAGAATGGTTCAACATATACAAATAAACAGACATCACATTACTAGAATTAAGGACAGAAACCATACAATCGTGCCAATAGATTCTGAAAAAGCATCTATTCAACATCAGTAAAATTCAATGTCCCTTCATGATAAAAACTCTCAAGAAACTGGGTTTTAGAAGGAACATGCTTCAAAACAATAAAAGCCATATATTATAAACTCACATCCAACATCATAATGAAGGGGAAAAATTGAAAGTTTTTCGTCTAAGGACTAAAACAAGACAAAGATGTACAGTTCTACCACTTATATTCAACATAATACTTGAAATCTTACAGGAATTAGACAAAAGAAAGGTATAAAGGGCATCCAAATTGGAAAGGAAGAAATCAAATTGTTCTTGTTTGCAGATGACATGATTTTATATTTAGGAAAGTCTAAAGACTCCATCAAAAAACTGTTAGAATTGATATATGAATTCAGTTAAGTTGCAGGAAATAAAATCAACATATGAAAATAAGTAATATATATACCAAAAGTGAACAATCTGAAAAGGAAATCAAGAAAGCAATTCCATTTAAAATAGCTACCAAAATAATAAACTTGATGTAAGAAGTGAAAGATCTCTACAATAAAAACCACAAAACACTGATGAAATAAATTGAAGAGGACACAAAAATGAAAAGATAGCCCATATTCATGGATTAGTTAATATTTTTAAGCTATCCATGCTCCTCAAAGTTATAAACATATGTAATAAAGTTTCTATCAAAATCTCAATAACATTCTTTATAGAAATAGAAAAAAAAATCTGAAAATTTATAATGGCCCATAAAAACTTTGAACAGCCAAAGCAATCTTCAACAATAAGAACAAAGTTGGAGGCACACATTACCTAATTTCAAAATAAAAATAGAGACACAGACCAATGGAAGGGAATAAAGAACCCATGTATAAATCAACACACTTACAGCCAACTCTTTTGATAAAGGTGTCAAGAACATACATTGAGGAAAGGACAGACTCTTCAATAAGTGATGCTGGGAAAACTTAGTATCCATATGCAGAAAAATAAAAATAGACCCCAATTTCTCACCATATACAAAAATCAACCCAACATAGATTAAATACTTAAATGTAAGACCTGAAATTATAAATCTATTAAAAGAAAGCATTGGGGAAATGCTTCAGTACACTGATCTGTTCAAATATTTCTTGAGTAATACCCCACAAGCACAGATAACCAAAGCAAAGTTGTCAAATGAGATTATATCAAGCTAAAAAGCTTCTGCACAGCAAAGAAAACAATTGACAAAGAGACAACCTACAGAATGGACAAAACTCTTTGCAAACTATCCCACAGGGATTAATAATCAGAATATACAAGGAACTCAAGCAATTCAATGGCAAAAACACAAATAACTCAATTTAAAAATGGGCAATTCGGGTATAATGGTGTGTACTGTTAGTTCCAGCTACAAGGAGGCTGAGGCAGGAGGAGTGCTTAGGCTCAGGAGTTTGAGGCTGTAGTGTCCTAGGGATTGCACCTATGAATAACCACTGATTTCTAGCTTGGGCAACATAGTGAGACCCCTTTACTTAAAGAAAGTAGGGTACCAAAAGATCTAAACAGATATTTCTTAGAAGATGACATACAAATGGCCAATGGATATATGGAAAATATTCAACATCATTAAAAATCATCACGGAAATGCAAGTCAACATCACACTGAGATATAATCTTACCCCAGTTAGAATGGCCATTATCAAGAGGACAAAAAATAACAAATATTGGCAAAGATGTGGAGAAAGAGGAACGCTCATATACCATTGATGGCAAAGAAAAGTCATATAGTTATTATGGAAAACAGTATGGAGTTTCTTCAAAAAACTAAAAATATAACTACAATATGATCCAGCAATTCCACTGCTGTTTATATATCCAAAAGAAAGGAAATCAGTATATCCAAGAGATAGCTGACTCCCATGCTTATTGCAGTGCTATTCACAACAGACAAGATACGAAATTAACCTAAGTGTCCAACAATAGATGAATAACGAAAATGTAATATATATATATATATACACACACACATACATACACACAACATAGTACTACTTAGGCATAAAAAAGAGTGAAATTCTGCCATTTGCAGCAACATGGATGAAACCAGAGGTCATTATAAAATAAGCCAGGCACAGAGAGACAAATATCACATGTTCTCACTCATATATGGAAGCTAAAAAAGTAGATCTCATGGAGGTAGAAGGTAAAATGGTAGTAACCAGAGGCTGGGAGGGAAAAGGGAGAAAAGAGGATAAATTATAGGTACAAAAATACAGTTAGATAGAAGGGATAAGTCCTGGTATTCAACAGCTCAATAGGTCAACTATAGTTAATGATAATTTATTGAATATTTCATAATAGCTATAAGAGAAGATTTGAAATTTTTCCCAGAGAAATAAATATTTGTGGTGATGAATATCCCACTCACATTTGATCATTATGCATGAGATGCTTGCATCAAATATCATGTGTACCTCATAGACATGTACAATGATTATGTATCTATACAAATTTTAAAAAACACCAATATTTATGTGTTGAAACGTAATGGTCAATGTGATGATATTAAGAGGTATGTTCTTTAAAAGGTGAGTAGACCATGAAGGCTCCTCTCTCATGAATAGGATTAAGGTTCTTATTATAGAGGACTCATGCAGCATTCAGCGTTTCTGACTTTCTGCCAGGTGAGGAACAATGTTCCTCTTCTTCTGAGAATACAACAACAAGGCACCATTTTGGAAGTAAAGACTGGTCTCACCAGACAATGAATTTGCCAGTATCTCAATTTGTACTTTGAACTATGAGAAATACATTTATTTTCTTTATAAATTACCCAGTATCAGGTATTTTGTTATGGCAGTACAAACAGACTGAGATACTTCCCAGAAGGTTCCACTTCTAAATAACACCATAATAGGAATTGAGATTGGGTTTCAACATAAATTTTTTAGGGACACATTCAGACCACATTAATCAATGAACAAAATTCTCAGTGGCAGAAGTCATAATCTATAAAATTTGGTTGAAATGAAAAATAATTTATCCATCAAATCTTCCCTTTAAAAGAAAAATAATAATCTCAGTAAAATATTTTTCAAAATAAAACTGAACAAATAAAATATTTTAACAGTTGTTAGAATATTAATCAAAAATTAATTTGAAACACTCAGGGAGGATCCAAGATGGCTGAATAGGAACAGCTCTGGAGTGCAGTTCCCAGCAAGAACAATGCAGTGGGTGAGTTCTCATCACATTTCCAAATGAGTTTTCACTGCCCACAGACTAGGAGAATCCTGGGCCAAAAAGTGCCACGAGTTTCCAGCATGGCTGTTTTAGCCGGTGCCGTGGGTTGGTGCACAGTAACTCACACAAATCTGGGCAGCCGTTTCAACTGGTGCCTGGAAAGACTGGGATACAGAGCCTCCCATTCAACTGAAAGGGAGGGGGCTGAGACAGGAAGCCAGATGATCTGGCTCGGCAGGTAACCCAAAACAAGCAAGCAGTCTGAAACAATCTGGATTGAGAATTTTGCAGCAAGTACAGCTGGACTTAGGGACCTGGGATGGTCCAGCTCAGTGGGAGGAAGGGTGTCAGCCACTACTGACGCAGTCTGCCAATACTGACGCAGTTGTAACTGCCTCAAGGAAGTTCACACAGCAGCTGAGCAGAGCCCACAGCAGCTCAGCAATGCCTCTGCTAGCAGACTGTGATAAGACTATCTCCCTGCAGGGCAGGGCATCTATGAAAAAAAGCAGCAGCATGTCAGGAATTTTTAAATAAAGCCTGACCTTCCTAGGACAGAGCAGATGGGAAAAGAGGCAGTTATGAGTTCCACTGCAGCAGTCTTAAATGTACCCGCCCAGCAGCTCTGCAAGGATCAGGGGAGCTCCCAGCACAGCACTTGAGCTCCTATAAGGGACAGACTGTCTCCTCAAGCAGCTCTCTGATCCCTGTATACCCAAAGAGACACCTCATAAAGGAGAGCTCAGGCCGACATCTGGTGAGTAACCTTCTGGGATGAAGTTAACAAGGAGAAACCGGCAGCAACCCTTGCTATTCTGCAGCCCCCATGGGTGATCCCCTGGCAAGTAGGGGCTGGAGTGGACCTCCAGCAGTCCTACAGCAGAGGGGCTTGACTGTTAGAAGGAAAACTAAGAAACTGAAAGAAATAGCTTCAACATCAACAAAAAGGACATCCACTCAGTGACCCCATCCAATAGTCACCAACTACAAAGACCACAGGTATATAAAGCCATGAAGATGGGAATAAACCAGCACAAAAAGGATGAAAACACCAAAAACCATAATGCCTCTCCTCCTCCAAGGTATCACAACTCCTCACCAGCTAGGGAACAAAGCTGGATGGAGAATGAATCTGATGAATTGACAGAAAAAGGCTTCAGAAGGTGGGTAATAATGAAGTTCTCTGAGCTAAAAGAACATGTGCTAACCAAATGCAAAGAAATCAATAACCTTGAAAAAAGGTTAGATGAAATGCTAATTAAAATAAACAGCTTAGAGAAGAATATAAATGACTTGATGGAACTGAAAAACACAGAATGAAAACTTCGCAAAGCATACACAAGTTTCAATAGCTGAGTTGACCAAGCAGAAGAAAGGATATCAGAGATTGAAGATCAATTCAATGAAATAAAATGAGAAGGCATGATTAGAGAAAAAAGAGTGAAAAGAAAAGAAATGAACAAAGCCTCCAAGAAATATGGGATTATGTGAAAAGACCTAATCTACATTTGATAGGTGTACCTGAATGTGACGGAGAGAATTAATCAAAGCTGGAAAACACTCTTTAGGGTATTATCCAGCAGAACTTCCCCAACCAAGCAAGGCAGGCCAATATTCAAGTCCAGGAAATACAGAGACCACCACAAAGATATTCCCCAAGAAGAGCAACCCCAATGCACATAATTGTCAGATTCACCAGGGTTGAAATGAAGGAGAAAATGCTAAGGGAAGCCAGAAAGAAAGATCGGGTTACCCCCAAAGGGAAGCCCATCAGACTCACAGCAGATCTCTCAGCAGAAACCCTATAAGCCAGAAGAGAGTGGGGGCCAATATTCAACATCCTTAAAGAAAAGAACTTTCAACCTAGAATTTCATATCTAGCCAAACTAAGCTTCAAAAGCGATGGAGAAATAAAATTCTTTACAAATAAGCAATTGCTGAGAGATTACGTCACCACTAGGCCTGCCTTGTAAGAGCTCCTGAAAGAAACACTAAACAAGGAAAGGAACAACCAGTACCAGCCACTCCAAAAACATACCAAATGGTAAAGACCATCGACACAACGAAGAAACTGCATCAACTAACAGGCAAAACAGCCAGCTAGCATCAAAATGGCAGGATCAAATTCACACATAACAATATTAACCTTAAATGTAAATGGGCTAAATGCCCCAATCAAAAGACACAGACTGGCAAATTGCATAAAAAGTCAAAACCCATCAGTGTGCTGTATTTAGGAAACCAATCTCATGTGCAAGGACACACATAGGCTAAAAATAAAGGGATGGAGGAAGATTAATCAAGCAAATAGAGAGCAAAAAAAAAGCAGGAGTTGCAATCCTAGTCTCTGAAAAAATGGACTTTATACCAACAAAGATCAAAAGATACAAAGCAGGGCATTACATAATGGTAAAAGGATCAATGCAGCAAGAAGAGCTAATGATCCTAAATATATATGCACCCAATACAAGAGTACCCAGATACATAAAGCAAGTTCTTAACAACCTACAAAGAGACTTAGACTCCTACACAATAATAATTGGATACTTTAACACTCCACTGTCCATATTAGACAGATCAACGAGACAGAAAATTAACATGGATATCTAGGATTGAACTCAGATGTGGACCAAGTGGACCTAATAGACATCTATAGAAAGCTCCATCCCAAATCCACAGAATATACATTCTTCTCAGCACCACATTGCACCTACTCCAAAACTGACCACATAATTGGAAGTAAATCACTTCTCAGCAAAGGCAAAAGAATGGAAATCATAACAAACAGTCTCTCGGACCACAGGGCAATCAAATTAGAACTCAGGATTAAGAAACTAACTCAAACACACAATTTCATAGAAACCGATCAACTGGCTCCTGAACGTCAACTGGATGAACAATGAAAAGAAGGCAAAAATAAAGATGTTCTTTGAAACCAACGAGAACGAAGACACAACATACCAGAATCTCTGGGAAACATTTAAAGCAGTGTCTCCAGGAAAATTTATAGCAATAAATGCCCACATGAGAAGCAAGGAAAGATCTAAAATCGAGACCGTATCATCAAAATTTAAAGAGCTAGAGGAGCAAGATCAAAAAAACTCAAAAGCTAGCAGAAGACAAGAAATAACAAAGATCAGAGCAGAAGTGAAGAAGATAGAGACACAAAAAAAAATGCTTTAAAAAATCAATAATTCCACGAGCTGGTTTTTTGAAAAGATCAATAAAATAGAGAGACTGCTAGCCCGATTAATAAAAAAAAAAAGTGGGGGAGGAGAATCAAATAGATGCAATAAAAATTGATAAAGAGGACATCACCACCGATTCCACAGAAATAAAAAATACCATCGGAGCTTACTACAAACTACTCTATGCACATAAACCTGTACACCTGGAAGCAATGGATACATTCCTAGACACTTGCAGCCTCCCAAGCCTAAACCAGGAAGAAGTTGAAACCTTGAACAGACCAATAACAAGGGCTGAAGTTGAGGCAGCAATTATAGCCTACCAACCAAAAATAGCCCAGGTCCAGACTGGTTCACAGCTGAAATCTGCCAGACATACAAAGAGGAGCTTGTACCATTCCTTCTGAAACTATTCCAAACAATCCAAAAAGAGGGAATCTTTCCCAAATCATTTTATGAGACCACCATCATCCTGATAACAAAACCCAGCAGAGACTCAACAAGAAAAGAAAACTTCAGGCCAGTATCCATGATGAACATAGATGCAAAAATCTTCAATAAAATGCTGGCAAACTGATTGCAACAGCACATCAAAAAGCTTATCCATCGTGATCAAGTAGACTTCATCCCGGGGGTGCAAGGCTGGTTCAACATACGCAAGTTTATAAACGTAATGCACCACAAAAACAGAATCAAAGACAAAAACAACATGATTATCTCAATAGATGAAGAGAAGGCTTTCAACAAAATTCAACAGCCCTTTATGCTAAAAACTCTCAATAAACTAGGTATCAAAGGAACATATCTCAAAATAATAAAACCTATTTATGACAAACCCACAGCCAATATCATACTGAATGGGCAAAAACTGGAAGCATTCCCTTTGAAATCTGGCACTAGACAAGGATGAACTCTCTCACCACTCCTATTCAGTGTAGTATTGGAAGTTCAGGCCAGAGCAATTAGACAAAATTAATAAATAAATAAAGGATATTCAATTAGGAAAGAGGAAGTCAAATTGTCTCTATTTGCAGATGAAATGATTGTATATTTAGAAGACCCTATCATCTCAGCCCAAAATCTCCTTAAACTGACAAGCAACTTCAGCAAAGTCTCAGGATACAAAATCAATGTGTAGAAATCACAAGCATTTCTATACAACAGTAACAGACAGAGAGCCAAATCATGAGTGAACTCTCATTCACAATTGCTACAAAGAGAATAAAATAACTAGGAATGCAACTAACAAAGGATGTAAAGGACCTCATCAAGGAGAACTACAAACCACTGCTCAAGGAAATAAGACAGGGCACAAACAGATGGAGAAACATTCCATGCTCATGGTTAGGAAGAATCAATATTGTGAAAATGGCCATACTGCCCAAAGTAATTTATAGATTCATGCTATCCACATCAAGCTACCAAGGACCTTCTTCACAGAAGTAGAAAAAAACACCTTAAACTTCACATGGAACCAAAAGAGAGCCTGCATAGCCAAGACAATCCTAAGCAAAAAGAACAAAGCCAGAGGCATCATGCTACCTGATTTCAAACTATACTACAAGGCTACAGTAATCAAAACAGCATGGTACGGGTACCAAAACAGACATACAGACCAATGGAACAGAACAGAGGCCTCGGAGGGAACACCACACATCTACAAC